>CM040821.1:29371955-29654455 GCA_022828995.1 Vimba vimba
CCTGTCCTCTTCCTTCCTTGAATTTGAATTTTGTTACAGTTTAATTAAATTGGTTATCATAGATGTTACTGTATTTGTCGAATTCATTGTTGTGATAACGCTGCGCAGTTTTACGTGTTCTAAACAATTGTTGTAAAAGTACATTCGAACATACCCACATCATTGGGCAAAATACTGATTAATCTTTATGTATAACACATGCTATATGTAACGAAGTTCAGATGTTATGGGAAGAAGGAGCCGGGAACCGGCAAACATTCATTACTAGGGGTGTAACGGTACGTGTATTCGTACCGGACCGTTTCGGTACAGGGCTTTCGGTTCGGTGCACGTGTGTACCGAATGACTGAATGCAATATTTTGTGTGCGGAACATAGGTACATTTTCGTGTTTCCACACGAACATATTAAGTGGCGGAAGCCTTCGCGTTCAGCGCAAATCCCGCCCTGCAGCTGATTCTAAAGTTTTACCAGAGCCCGTCTGGTTTTAGTTTTACCCGTCGTCACTGTAACCTAAACCAATGAAATCGACTGCAGGGCGAAAAAAAGCTTTTCCGCTCCGTGTGCGCCGCCGCACTCTCCGTTCCGTGTGTGTGTGTGTGTCTGCGCGCTGCGCTCTCTGCTCAATGTTCGACTCCGTGTTTGCGCTGCACGTTCTGCTCTGTCGTTAACGGCCCAAACACTCCAATCATGTACCGATCACGCACTGGAAAAGCAAAGTCTGCTCAAATAAGGTGACATTTCTCAGTAGTACACTTCTGTTTGCTGAGCTGGTAGTCACGCTAGCAACAATGGTAAAATGACCTGCTCTGATCACATGCTCTGGTAATAATAGCTTTGTAGGAATATATTTTATTTTGATAATTAGTAAAAAAAAAAAAAAAAAAAAATTGATTGTTGATTGATTATTGAAAAATAATAATACATTGATATATATGTTTAATATTATTTTAATATAGGGCTATTTTCTGTTCCTTTTTTTCCCGGTGTTTCATTTAATTAGGTGATTCTAAATTTAATTATTGATGATTACAAGCTTGGAGGAATTGCAATTAATTACAGCAAATTGTGCAATTAAAGTTCATTTTTTTCCCAGTCTTAATTTTTAAATATGAGCAGGCCTACAAGCTGGGATTGGTAATGCTGCACTGTAATCATAGTTATTTATTTATATTTTTCATTAAATTTATTATGTGATATTGGTTTGAGACTGAGAGTATTTTATTTAGTGGAGAACTTTGCAGCAGTATTTTAATTCTTATTCTTTTTTTTTATTTTATATATATTTTATTATATTTTATTAAAAAGTGTTTAAAAAAGTGTAAACAAATTGTTAAAAAAAAGTTTATAGTAATAAACAACCTGCAGTTTAATGTTTGCATTTCTTTCCCTTACTGTACCGAAAATAAACCGAACCGTGACTTTAAAACCGAGGTACGTACCGAACCGTGATTTTTGCGTACCGTTACACCCCTATTCATTACACATTTTAATGATAAAAATAAAACAAATACAAAACGAAAGTAAAAGCCAGCAGCCCCTCACGGACGACTGCTGTCACAATAAAACAAAACACAACACAAGTTCAGGCCTGTCCTCTCTCGCTCTTCACTGTCGTCGCTCTCCCTTTATGCTTCCGCTCCGCCGTGAGAGATACGAGACCGGTGCGTCGCGCAGGTGTCGTCTATCAGTAATCACGCCACCGCCACCGGCCTCGTGCCGCTCTCTCCCAGCCCTCTGCCTCGTCCTGCTCGCCACACTATTTTTATTTACATGGCCATAAACACCAGACGTGATAAACAATGCCAATAAACTAAACACAAACCTAAAGCAATTATACCCGTACGTTGACGTTTATGGGACTTGTCTTTGTCGACAGAACCAGCTGCAATCGGTAAAGAATAATTGTGTTCCATAATGACTGCACGAAACAAGCTAACATTTGTAGCTTGATAGACGCTACAACTACAACATCCGCATTTGTCCAGGACTCAACGCAGTACGAGCGGAAACCGAGGGTAAGGCGGATATGATGCCATTGACTGATGACTCCCAGCCCACCCCCGTTTCCTTGGTTAAAATCACAATTTTCTCACGATTTAAAAATAGTTGGAAACATTTGGGATATTGTAAGTAATCAACTTAACAAAATATATAACACTGGCCTTGTGATTTTGGGATATTTTAATGCAAAAATCTTTCATATTGTACCATTAACTAGAAAAATATACATACCTGCAAACTTGTCGCTTTTCTTGTTGCAAACTTGTCGCTTTTCTTTTTTCTTTTCTTTTTTTTGGAAATTTCGTTATTTCAAATGTAGGCGCGTTGCGCGTGGTGGGCGCGCTCATAATCCGCCGGCGCGACCACAACATTGTCCTACATCAAATGGCAAACGTAATGCAAGCGGAACGAAACTGCTCGTTATTGTGTGGTTGAAGGACCGTTCATCAGTTTGGACCAGTGCAGCGCGAGCCGATCGTGATCATGCGACACTGTTACTACATTGCGCTAATAAGAGATCCAGTAAAGAAAGCGTTTGAATTCGCCACAGAAGTAATAACATCGCTGCGACTCCTGCGAGATCTAATAAGAAACATTCAGATTTCTCCGTTATTAACGGATCAAACAGCACTAACGTGGAAACCAGGAATAAACATTGTGGCATGAATGAACTATCCAGCGTCCACAGATCAGCAACATTCACCATGGATTTACTGTAGTAACAGCAACCATGTAAGTTTGGCAGGAATAGTAGGCTACTATATGCCTTCAAGTAACATTACGTCGGTTTTATTTTGACAATGTTATGAATACAATTGCTGCCCTCAAACGTTAATCATTCTGAACTAAAATAAACCTTTGTTTATAACTACTACAATATTTTTTCCAAGGAGCTGTTTTGTTTTATATGCTCATAAGAAGAGTCAATTAAAGCCCCAGAATTGCTCAAAGTAAAAAAATGTCATACTTTATGATGTTAGTTTTAATTTGAAAAAAAAAGATAAAATAAATTAAATCCAGGAAATTTCTCTGGTATTTCTTTCTTTTTGCTGTATCAAAAATGTACCAAACCAAACCGTGACACAAGTGTATCATATCGAACACCCCAAACCCCCCCATGATACAGGCTCAGACTCTCCAGTGGTTCTCCAACTTATAACAGTAGATAATTACTTTTCTTTCAACCCAAATGCACATTTCAGTGCAAATGAGCCTCATAGAGAAAGGGGAAGAGACAGAATAAGAGCTACACACATGCAGGGCCAAAGAGACGGTCGTGGCATGAGTGAGCTCAGAAACAGTTCC
This sequence comes from Vimba vimba, assembly GCA_022828995.1. Taxonomy (NCBI): domain Eukaryota; kingdom Metazoa; phylum Chordata; class Actinopteri; order Cypriniformes; family Leuciscidae; genus Vimba; species Vimba vimba. Next base: position 29,375,264 of record CM040821.1, read on the forward strand.
AGAGGAACAGTTCCAGGCCTGGGTCCTCTCACAGATACGCTGCTTTTCACGAAGAAGAATTTAGACTGGTCAGAGGTTCAAACAGATCTCCCAGTGTGTTCGACCGTTATGAGGTGGTTGCAGGCCCAACAGGCCTCCCACAAAAAAGAGAGGGAAAAGAATAAGAAAAAACGGGGGGTTAAACAGCACAATAGAACTACTTATTTTGAGCATGATGAGCACGCAGAGCGTGAATATTTTGAAAACGCTGTTGGGGAGGATTATCCCCCTCCTTGACAGCAAAACCATTCTACCGAACACTATTCGGGACCAAATCCGCGATTTCAAAGAAGGAGCTCATTGTACAATTTTCCTTCATGTTCTTCTTTTATGCAGGGAAACAAAAAGGTTTCCCTCATTAGCCATGGGGGGAGATTCAGAGATATAGATATATCCATTGATAGACCAACAACATCACAAAAGAGAAAAAGAGATAGAACTCCTCGCTACTTTCCTCGTTCCTCGAAATTTCCTCATACAATTTCGAGGAAAGGCCTCACTCCCATAGGTTTACACAAAATAATGAGTACATACCCGCACAGCCAGCGCTAAAGAATACAATCAAATCATTCTATGACATCATCAGGCTGGTGCATCATTTGAGTAAAGTGACCACAAGTGACCGACAACCAACCAATCACTTTCCAGAGACTTATGCGGCTGCTCACAAACACAGTCAGACCAGCGTTTCCTGGGGAGCAGGTTAAATCATTGTTTGAAGCCAATGCAAAAACTGGTCTTTCACTACTCAGCTGATTTTAGAACAGCACTATGAAACCCTGATAGAAGAGGCACTACAAAACATCCGCCAACAAAATACCCATACAGAGTGGCCTAAAGCTTTTGAGATAGCTGCTGGCTGGGCGGGTAGGAGCTTTTATAACCGAATCAGTATGGAGTCAATTGAACAGGCAGAAGCTCCAATCACGGCAGAAATGCCAAGTACTTCGACTAAAGGTAGAAATGGAAGCACTATTGGTGTTACAAAAAAACAGAGATATAGTCATAAAACCAGCGGATAAGGGAAACTCGACGGTGATTCTAGACAGAGAACAATATATTTACGAGGCTAAAAGACAACTAGCTGTGAGCGAGCATTATCGATCGCTTGAAGAGCCGATATACACAGAGACCATCAGTGAAGTTCGAGAAATCTTAGAAGAAATGTGTTCTAAGAAAATAATTAATGGGGCACAGAAATGATACCTTGCAGGTGACGGCCCATCCAGGCCCAGTAGATTTTATTTATTGCCCAAAATTCATAAAGAACCCAAGAGCTGGAGCATTCCCTTTCAAGTGCCTCCAGGAAGACCTATCGTTTCTGATTGTAATAGTGAAACATACTACGTTGCAGAATACTTAGAACACTTTCTTAACCCTCTCTCTATCAGACACCCCAGCTATCTAAAAGATACATATGATTTCATCTCAAAAATTGACAGATAAAAAATTCCTTCAAGCGCCCTTCTCTTCACAACTAATATCGATAGTTTATATACAAACATTGAGACAACAGTGGGCCGAGTAAATTTCCTGATTCTAAGAGACCTGATGACTATATTTTACAACTGCTTGAGATAAATTTGACTAAAAATGATTTCGAATTCGACTCCAAATTTTATTTACAAGTAAAAGGTACAGCCATGGACAAAAAATTCGCCCCCTCATACGCTAACATATTCATGGCAGATTGGGAAGAGTCAGCCTTAGCTTCAGCAGAGAAAAGGCCATTTGCTTATTATAGATTTCTTGATGATATTTGAGGTGTCTGGACTCACTCTATTGAAGATTTTGTCGCTTTTACAGAACACTTGAATGTGCACCAAGCCTCAATAAAAATAAAATTCACAGTTCATGAATCTGAGGTAAATTTCCTGGATGTTGTGTTCTATAAGGGTCCCAATTTCCTTTCTTCAGGAAAATTGGATTTCAGAGTTTATTTTAAAGAAACAGACAAACAATACAATCACTCTTACATAAGCACAGTTTTCACCCTAAACATACTTTTAGGGGGATTGTGAAGTCACAATTACTCAGGTTTAAACGCATTTGCACTGAACAGAATTTTTTCTTTACAGCAACGAACACTCTTTTTAAAGCTTTGAGACAGCGTGGATACTCGCGCTCATTCCTGAGAAAATCACTCAAAACCTTTGACGAACAAATGTAAGGCTCCTGGGATCTTTCTATATAAATCCCACTCGCCCATTAAATGAATGCGTTTGCCATAGTGGTTTCGTGGACACCGCTTCGAAAGGGCCGGTCGACTAGGGGGCACCATTTTCCGTCTCGTCACGGCCACCTGGAGCGGGATTCAGTTTGGTGGACCTACAGCCTCGTTCAGGGGTCAAAAATAAAAAAAGACACTGCACGTCCATCAACAAAGGGCCCCTGGGACGGCCCCTGTACATAGACGCAGGGTCGTGGTACCTTGAGATTTGAGATTTTGACCCTCCAGGGGCAACCCGATGCACGGCCCCGAAGTGTGAAAATCTAGGGCCTTCCTGAAAAAACGCCCCTCCCCCGCAGCCACCAAACTCAGTCCACTTTAGCATCCCCCTGAGCTGAAAGTGAGCTCAAAAAGATTGAGATTAGAGGCTGTAAATGTGTTGCCTTCGCTCAAGAGCCCGGCGCTTTCGATATGTCGCTCGGGGTGGGCTCAGGGGTGACTGTGCCGAATTCGGGGCCCCTGGGACCTTTCTATAAAAATCCCACTTGCCCATTAAATGAATGCATTTGCCGTAGTGGTTTTGCGGACACTGATTCCAATGGGCCGATTGTCTAGGGGGCGCCATTTTCCGTCTCGTCGCGGTCTCTGTAGCGGGCCTTAAAGTTTGGTGGACCTACAACCTCGTTCAGGGGTCAAAAAGTCAAAAAAGACACTGCACGTCAATCAACAAAGGGCCCCTGGGACTGCCCCTGTACATAGACGCAGGGTCGTGGTACCTTGAGATTTGCCCCTGATGCAGGGCCCCGAAATGTGAAACTCTAGGGCCTTCCTGAAAAAAACGCCATCAAACTCAGTCCACTTTCGCATCCCCTCAAGCTGAACACGGACCTCAAAAGGCTATAAATGATTCCTGCATGGGTCAAGCTTTGTCATTATCACTCATATTTCACAAAACATTAAAAATGGCACTTAAAATTGACATTGCAGAGCTGCGAAACAACTTGACCATCCCTCTGGAGAAGGAGGCGTCGGAGGAGGAGGACGTGCAGGGCTGCAACAACCCCATCTGCCTGAAGGTCAGGGACGAGGTGGCTGACCTCAACAGACAGGTGGCAACTCTTAGCCGGGCCCTCAGAAGCGTGAGCCGCCACTTCAGCCTGTTGAGGAGGAGGTCGAGGCCCACCCCCTCCGCCCAGGTTACCCGGGTCATCAGTAGACTCCTGTCTGCTCTCCGCTCCCCCGAGAATGGAGCGTATGAGGAGGAGTTGGAGGAAGGTGAGCCCTGCGACCATTATCGATCTCTTGAAGAGCCGTTATACACAGAGACCATCAGTGAAGTTCGAGAAAATGTGTTCTAAGAAAATTATTAATGGGGCACAGAAAGAATACCTTGCAGGTGACAGCCCATCCAGGCCCAGAAGATTTTATTCATTGCCCAAAATTCATAAAGAACCCAAGAGCTGGAGCATTCCCTTTCAAGTGCCTCCAGGAAGACCTATCGTTTCTGATTGTAATAGTGAAACATACTACGTTGCAGAACACTTTCTTAACCCTCTCTCTATCAGACACCCCAGCTATCTAAAAGATACATATGATTTCATCTCAAACATTGGCAGATTAAAAATTCCTTCAAGCGCCCTTCTCTTCACAACTGATATCGATATTTTTTCTTACGTTTTTTAGTTTATTTTTAAAACTGTTTATCAAAAATATCTTTGTCCCAAACACTATGAAGTGCAATTTAAAATTTAACACAGATCCTATAAAACTAATTTTGACCAGCAGCCTAATTTTATGAATGATTATTTACAGGTTGAACAGGCAAGCACCAATGCAGCTGTAGCTCAGTTTTCGTATGCAGAAGGTGGTGATATTGCACCCAGGGTTGTGTCTGTGCTGGCATCTCATTGTCAGAGTGATGATAGGTATGACAGTTTCTTAAGAAATCTTCAGTGCACGTGTGTAGCATTGACATTTTTTGCCAACAAGAGTGAAGGGATAGAGTTTTAGAGGAGGGAAATGCGTTATATGTTAGTATTAAATTGCAGCTTATTTATGGAAGTAAAATAATGTCAAATGTTTTTGAAACAAAAAGCATGTTGAATTGCACCAATTGAAAAAAAATATGCATTGCATTAACCATGCTTGCATTTTAATCCATTGTATTTTTAAGGCTTGCATTTTTATGGGCTGAAATTCAACATAGTTGAATATTTAAGCTGTGAAAATTTCAATTTAAAACATTTCAAACACATTTTCATTATTAAAAATTTAATAATCCATATTCACCTTTCATATTTCACTTCCAAAATATTCAAACTGTTTAAAAATACAACCTATAATATTCAACAGGCAATGTTCGGTCCATTTTATTTTACTTTGAAAATTCTCCACAAATTCAGTGGTTCAAATTCGACAGAAAATACTACGTTGACATCCAGGAACTGCAGGAAAAGCAGTAGATTACCAAGCATATTCTCCATCTGCTGTTAGTCGACTTCACCAGCAGGTGGTGCAAGCACGTGTTGACAAGCACCAAAGCAACAGCTAGAGATGAGAGGCCTTCACAAAACGTAATTTGCTGAAATGAACAGAGCGGTGAGTTTGTTTGTTGTCGTTTCACTTTTGTTTCATTCATCTGGCCAGCAAGACCGAGGTACTTAACATGGCATATTATATATTTCCCTTTTGCTTTTGGATTATGTTTTGGAAAGACTCCGTTCACGCTTGGAAAATGCTGTTGGACGACTGCACCTTGACATGGACTACCTGGAGTTTATCTGCTCGCAAGAGTTGGTCTTTTTAAGTGCTGTGTCCAATTTAGTTACCATCCCACGTGATGTTTTCGAGGGCATCACAGAACTGCTAAGACTAATTCGACTAAACTTGTCAGACGTTGAGACGCGCACTCCGACTATTCTGCCCCAGTCAGGATCGATGGGAAGGCCACGTCTTGTAATCTCACTGGATTATATCACCAATCTCCTGGACATTAACTGTTCTGTTCACCGGGTTGATGAGGAGGCCACTCCTAACTACTTTTTTTTTTTTTTTTTACCTATATTGACATATCATCCATCATACCATTTTTTTTTTTGATAGATAATGTACTTTGGCGCTTCATCTAATAACCTTGCTGCTACTACCTTTTTTTCCAAGAAGCAGTGGAGACATTTGGCTTCCCTCTCAGGTAGGAGACAAGTCAGTAAGAACTGGATGCCAAATCTTGTCATGTTTATTCAGGTCAGTTCAGTTTTTTTTTTCAAGTTCAGTGAATGAAATGATTTACATCAACACTTTTAATCAGCCTTTCTACATTAAGACACAATTAGAAACGTTTGCGCTTATTGTAACTTATAATTACGTTTAATTGAGTTTGGCTAAAATAGATTATCTCACGAGATGTTAACGCGTTCTCCCCATAGACTTTGGAACTTTAGCACTTGGAACAACCACGAGGAGAGGAGGAATTGAGTTGTATCGAGATTATTAAAAATCTACTGTTGAGTAAGCACATTTTGTATTATTAGATTAACATGCTTGAGTTTTACTTGTTTGACATGAATGAACCGAAAGAAATGATGCCCACATTGTCAACTGAAATGTACCGAGTTTGGCTAAAATTAGCTAATGTTAGTAGGCTAAAAGTTGCTTTTTAACTTATACAACGGTATACCATAGTATAAAGTATGTTTAATGATACAGTCAGAGTTATTACTGTAACTTATTAATGTAGCCTTTTGAGAGTTTCTTTCAGAAAGTAAATTATCTGAATTAGAATTTTATATTGTTTTTGTTTTTTTTACTATATGCTCTGTAGCACTTTGAGATTGTTAATGTAAAGTGCGATACAAATAAAATGTATTATTATATTTATTAGAATGAAATGTTTAGCTGGATTTGGACATGTATGTTCTGAATAACTGCGTTAAAAATATTTTGTAATTTTAGAATTGCTAAACATGTCGTCAGAATACCAAAAGAAGTGGAGGCGACGAAGGGCAAGGGTTGATGCCTTAGTGGAACGTGGTAGCAGCTCTGAATCCGAGGGGTCAGTGGAGCCAGCCTTGGCGGGGTAGGGCAGTCCACTCACGGAGGGATTAACATATAACGATTTACCCACTATGGAGGGCTGTAGTTCTTCCGTCAGCACAGTAGCAGTGTCCATTAGGGGTGATACCAATGAAGAACACAATTATGACACAGATTCTACTGAAACAGATTCTGAGCAGTTGGATGAGACTTCACATTCAACTGATGAAACACCTTCTCTCCACGTAGACTTGGCTAATTGGGCTACTGCTACAAACCAAACCCACAAAGCACTAAATGAGCTTCTTTGTGTGCTCAGGCGCCATGGCCATAGACTTCCCAAAGATGCTAGAAGCCTTCTTGATACCCCACAAGGAGTGCCAGTTCAAAATAAATGCAATGGACAGTATATTTATTATGGTATTGAGCTTTACCCTTCTTGAACACATTTCAAAAGAGACACTGCCAAAGCAGGTTGAACTTTGCTTTAATGTGGATGGCGTGCCATTGTTTAAATCGAGTAAAATGTGTTTTTGGCCCATTCTGGGTCAAATTCCGAATTTTCAGCCATTTGTGGTAGCTCTGTATTATGGGTCCAGCAAGCCTCCTGTTGAGGAGTTTTTACAAGATTTCTTGGAGGAGTTGCAAACGCTCATCCAAAATGGAGTTTAATTCCAGAATTTGGTTCACACAGTTACAGTGAAGGCGATCATCTGTGATTCACAAGCCTGGTCATTTCTAAAATCTATAAAAAGTCACAATAGTCTGCATGGATGTGAGCGATGTGTTGCAGTAGCACAAATGATCGAAAATAGGGTAGTTTACTTGACAAAGGGTCCTTCTGAAGGAAGAACAGATGAGGTATTCAACCAAGTTGGATACCCTGACCATCAAAAACAAATATCACCTCTTGTTAGAGCTGGTATTTTGTGTGTGAAACAGTTCCCCCTTGACTACAAGCACCTAGTATGTCTTGGAGCCACGAAAAGGCTTCTGACATACTTGTGGCGTGGGCCAGTTATCTGTCGACCTGAGTAAAGATCAGAGAGATCAAGTACAAATGAACATTAGTCAGTTGAAACAAGCTTTGCCTGCAGAGTTTGCAAGGCAGCCAAGAAGCATGGAAGACTTGGATTGGTGGAAAGCTACTGAGCTACGTCAGTTCATGCTCTACACAGGACCATTAATCTTGAAGGATGTGCTTCCTAATAACTGTATTACCACTTTATTTGTTTGAGTGTTAGTATGAGCATTCTTTTGGATGAAGCTGATGAGAAGAGAGTCTTATCTAGGATACGCGCACAACATTCTGGAGCACTTTGTGGATAACTCAGTGGATTTTTATGGACCCACCTTTCCAACATACGACATTCATTCCATCAAACACTTATCAGATGATGCTGTAAACTTCCACAGCTCTTTGAACGATATTTCATGTTTTCCGTTTGAGAACCACTTACAGGTTATCAAAAAAATGGTGAGAAGTGGCAAACAACCGCTAGTGCAAGTCACAAAAAGACTTGCTGAAAGACAATGTACTGAAAGACATGCCAGACAATCCCGAAAGACAAGCAAGCTAACAGCAAAGATGCCTGACAACTGTGTGTTCCTGATCGATAATGCAGTGGGATTTATCCAGGAGAAACGAAGCGATGGAACACTAAGGATGGATGTGTTTAGGGAAACTGACTGTGAGAGTGTCTTTGAAAAGCCATGCAACTCAAAGCTCTTCAACATATAATGTTTGTCAGCAGTGACTTGAAAATGGCAAAGCGAATACTGACAAACAGAGAAAGCGTCTACAAAAAGGCTGTGTGTCTTCCTTACAAACAGGGTTACGCTGTATTCCCTCTGCTGCACCAACAAGAATGACTAGACTTGGTAATAGTTGTTTTTTGTTTGTTTGTTTTCTTAAGACTCTTAAGAAAATGGATTCTGAGAGTGACCTAAAGGTCTTTGAAGAAAACATTAAAGATGTTGATAAGTTGATCTGCGTAAGTTTTGACATAAATATGTATATATGTATTTATGTGTATATATCCATCTATCTTTCTCTAGCATTATTTCAATTGTTTTTACATTTAGGTCCAGCAACTGTCCAGAATTTATGGATCTTCCATCAGACACTGCGTTAACAAAGTTATGAACAGGTATTTCCCTTGAATTGTTGAATTTTGTATTGCTGCATAATATTTAAGGACAATATATATTGATTACCAACCATAATTAACCCAGCCAATTATATTACTTGAATTTAATCTGTCACACATGACTTGTTCTGAAGTTTTAATAAGTCCGTACTGGCTCAGACAGTCAGCCAGACTGAAAACAAGAAATCAAAACATGATTTCAGTGTAAGCCATGAATTACATTCATTACTACACCAAAGCATGAGGTGAAGTAATCATCCTTTTTTTTTTTTTCACAGAATGTCGTCAAACGCTTTAATGGCTTTAACATGAGGGGTGGTGGCCAACTTGCGAAGAAGCCATTTAAAGCCACACCTTTATATCATGTAATTCAAGGTAATTTGGGGCATATGCCAATCTAAAAAATCTCTTGTTCCTTGATGTAAAAAAAAAAAATTGGTACCCTTTATCTATTAAGGGGACATCACAGCCCACCTGTCTTTATCAGAAATGTCCTGTTCACTTTCTCAGTTACACACCTAGTTAAGGGTCTTTTTCAAGGGCACTTCAGTGGTATTTAAGTGTGTGTGGACAAATGCTGTTTTTTCACTAATCTAGCACGGATTTAATCTTTTATTGACATTATTTGACCATATATATATACATACATACATACATACATTTTGATTTAACTTTTTTTAACTTTTCATTCATGAAATGGGTGCAAAATATTGGTCCTTTTTTTTTTTTTGGACCATAAAAGCATTTTGAAAATAATTGAATGTAATTTTTTCCTACTTTTTGTTTTGTTTATTATTATTATTGTAGTATTCTCTTCCCTCAGATGCTGTGAAGAGGTGGAACCCAAATTCAACTGAATCAGAAATTGATGCCGCTATGGCGGAACACTTGAAACATGCTCCAGGAAGAGCTGGGGGTGGGGGTTATAAAAAATAACTGTTCTGGTGCAAAAGATCTTGCAAAAAGATGCTACACGAAGGCAGATATTTGTGACAGTGTTATTGAACTGAACTAAATTAACGGAATTGAGCTAGTGATGAACATGTTTTTCCTGTTTCCCGGGTGAATCTGTATTGTATAATCCGTAAAATAAATAAATATGATTTGGAATTTTGTGACTTTTTAGTTAATCCCGTTATCTTTATGATCATTTGTAATGAACTACTAAAATGAAAATAAGATAACACTTTATTTTACAGTGTCCTTGTTACATGTAGTTACTGTAATAACTATAAATTATGCATAATTACATGCATCAAACCTTAACCTTATATTCAGATGCAGTTCATTATATTAAGTGCTTAAAAAGGCACCGGGGTGGCGGTGCCCCCGGCTTTGGCCCTTCATCACTGCTCGCAGCTATATTTATATTATATATATATATATATATATATATATATATATATCTTTAATGTATTTTTATCATGTTGAAAAAGTTTGGTGTGAATAAAATAAACCACTTAGGAGGAGTAGCTAAAAACTCAAGAGTCTGACATATCCAAAAAATCCACATTCAAACCAAAATATCTGACTTCCTGTTGCTCGGAGCTAATGACTGTAAATTAGAAAGTTGTCCGGCTCGATGAGACCAATATGCGTACTGATTTTTGTTACTGTGGGTAAAAGTAACCCCCCCACTTTTGTCAAAAGCATTTTGAAAGTGACACACTTCCTGCTACCAGTTGGTGGCGCTATAACTTTGACTCACAATAGTTACATCCATCTGACCGGCCTCTTACCATGAATGTATAAGTAAAGTGTTGTTTGATCTACGTGTGATTATAACGTGTTATAGACGTTCAGGTATGACTGGACCGATTTTGGACCTTTTTAGAAACTTTGTCAAGTTTAGATGTGTAAACATCTAGATCGCCGGTCACGATTTAACACAATGGGTGTAGGATTATTTTATATGCAGGCTTATATGCCTACACTTATGCAGAAACACATACAGAAGAAGATGAATTCTGACGTCCAGGGACGCACAGGAAAGACGTGGAATTCACGGCCAGACGACGTCAAAGAAATGCGCTCTGTACGGAACACCGTTAACGTCTGTGAGCATCCGAACCTAGGTGGAGGAGGGACTTTACCCCACTTTTAACTCAAATACTATTGGTCCAAAAGACATCAATCAAAAAATAGATCCTCCAATGGGAATTTCCCCAGAGAATGAGCACTCACACAAGCTTGTATGTCTCTCAGCAACAGAGGAGTGGCCGTTGATGTGCAGTGAAAGGTGAAAAGTGTACGGAACATGGTTAGTCTACGTTATGTATTGTATTTGTTTCCTGTGCTATATTATTAATTGTAAATCATTATTGATATACAATATTGAATGCATATTCTGGTCTGTGATCAGGCCAGGGTTTTTTTTCTGTGTGAATGTTCTTTCAAGATGGATTTCCCTAATTGATGGCGAGCCTCCCTCTTCGATTCTGAAAGGATCACAAACTTAGAGGAAAGGATAATTTTCCATTGTATTATTTCTCCTCAGATAAGTAAGAGAACACATTTCCAGAGACTGATATGTATATATTTTTCTTGGGACTGAAACATCAAGAGCACAATTAAACTTCAAGACCGATCAATATTCCAATTGATATTCCATTTGAACTTGAAGAACTGATTTCAGTGGGTTATATGAAATTCATAGATGCCACCTACGTCACTACAAATAGAACGCCGCCATATTTGCGACCGACTCGCCTGGTCGAATGAATTCTATCTAATCTGAACAGCAGCACTGGCAGAGTCCAGCTGAGACACCAGGATCAGCACAGCCAGACACATCAACCGAATATCATAAAAGACTGCCATATCCATAGATATCATATATAAACGCTAGATGTCTTATGGCGCAGTCACTTCCGGCATCACCGTTCGGCCATCTTGTCACAGGCAGGCTTAATGTAAGGTGAGTGATCACTGATCAGCACGCACACAAATCCTCTTATCTCGCTGAAATCTTGACGGATTTACAAACAGTTTGGTTTCTTACAAACGTTATTAACGTGGCTATAATTCCGAATGCTTGAACATGTATGTTATAATTATTCATATGTATGCAGTGTCATAACTACATCTCTGACGTTTATAACAAACCAACCCGTTTGAAAATCTGTAGAAAATTGAGCAAGTTATGGTTATTTAAAAGTACATGCACCATTAAACGAGTGAGCGAGCTGCCTGTGGCAAGATGGCCGCCATGTGCAGACGTCAACCTCCATTGGCCAGCAGCGCGCACGAGACATCTAGCATTTATATATGATATCTATGGCCATATCTGTCCGAAAGAATAGATGTTCAATTACAGAGAAGAAGGTTTAACACGCACAAATATCGAAATGAAAGAATCTTTCGAGTCAAATTTTTTTGAATGATTCGGCTGCGATAAAAGCTATCAAGAGGTAAGCTCTTCAGTGATTATAATATAACGACTTAAATTGCAGTTTGTTCGTCACATAAAGCTATCATATGAATAAATAACGATATTAATATAACGGACAAGTCGTATTAGATCACTTTTATGATACTTTTGTGATGTTTTTTGTCTTTTATTATTATTATTTTTTGCGTGACAGCCCCCAGTAGGCTAATGTTGCTCATTCACTTTCATTACATCGACAAGAAGAGTCTCCATTAGGCTACATATTCAAACATGTCCCTTTGTCTTCCACGGAAAGTAAACTTAAGGATTTGCACATGAAGGTGAGTAAATGACGGCAGAATTATCATTTTTGGAAGAACTAGTTAATATTTTTCAATTTAAGGAGTCATAGCATGAGATGCTTAAAAACAAATTCAATAAAGAAAGATCACCCTTGGTTGACATTGAAGAGATAAATAAAGTTCGCAGCAGATTCGGGAAAGTAAAGAACCAGATGACTTCTCAGAGCATCCAACAGACAAGTGTCACCAATAAGGTAACTAATAAAGAAATAAGTATGCCAAATGATACTACATCTTCATGGATATTTACAGTAATAGATGTCTTTATTTATTTTTTTTAGACTGAGGATCTATCTGTTATCCAAGACATGCACCAAAAGAGACAAAGGTCTGAAGAGGTAAGAGTCACAAATAGAATAATCTTCAGGATTTAAGATATGTTATTTAAGAATAGCATACCTATAAGTATGTTTTTTGTGGAAAGAGTGAATCAGGAGAAGATGAATACAGCATATGGATTCACTTGGAGAAAATGAGAACAGAATGCTTGAAGAGGACACCAAATATCCGACTTTTACAAGACTCCATGGCACGGACAAGGAATGAGAGGGCAGACTATGTGAAACATCACTCCACAAAAGAAATACTATCACGATATCCAGCCCTTAAAATCCCCTCAATTGTGAGTAGAATTGTATTCCAAATTATGACTTAAAAGCAATGAACATTTGCACATTTGAACATTTTTGTTAATATTTTTTTTCCTTAACAGCTTGTATTAGAGTTTGAAAGCATGCTTGATGCAAACATTGAAAAGAACATTATGAAAAATCTTGCCCTGGTGGCACAGAAAGTTATTAATGAGTGCCACAGAAGAGAAGTCGGGGTGGATATTTGTGCTGAGTTGGCTGAAGCGAAAAAAAAAAAAAAAACATATTGAATTGGCACACAAAGGTAATATATATAAATGAAAATGTAATCAATTTGTTTTTAGTAAATACCATTTTGCAATTAACACTAAACTACCCATATTTTTACAATTTTACATTTAGGGCGCTTTCACACTAGTACTTTTGGTGCGCACCCGGGTTCGAATGACGTCAGAGTTCGGTTCGTTTGGATGATGTGAACGCTGTTTTCCGAATTCGGGTGCGCACCCGCGAACCGTACTCGAGTCCGCTTAAAAAGGTGGTCTGGGGTACGGTTCATATGAACTCGGGTACGGTTCGCTGCTGATATGAACGCAATCGTACCAAATCGCGGAAGTGAACCGCTATTGATGACATATAATGTGGTGCGTGCCTGCGTGCGTGAGTGTTTTTTTTTTTTTTTTTTTTCAAATATTTTTATTGAAATTTTTCCATTTTTTTCCCCAACAGAACAAACAAGGCATACAAAAAAAAAAAAAAAAAAAAAAAAAGAAAAGAAAAGAACAACAGTTCAGGCAGACCTTAAATGCACAATTCTCAAATCAATTATTAATAAAATAAATAGGTTACAAGGGAAGATACATCAACACTCACAGGAATAGACTTCTCGTCGTGAGCCATTACAACAGTTTTCAAGAAAAATATAAGCAATTGTCCAAAGTAAGAGAAACATAGTCCAAATAGGGTGTCCATATTCGTTTGAAAACGTCTGTAGAAGAATGTAGTATACATGTTAAAAATTCCATTGGGATGAGCTCTTTCACAAGGCTATGCCATTTTTTAATTGAAGGAGTCTTCTCACTTATCCAGAACATCAAAATGTTCTTTCTTGCAGCAAAAGTTAAAATACTAAAAAGTCTTTTATGATATTTATTCAAAACAATACCAGCTGGCAGACCTAGAATAAATGAACAAGGATCAACATCAATTGTCATTCCCAGAATGTTGCCAATTTGGTCTGCGATCTTCTTCCAAAACAACTGTATTTTGTGACAAGACCAAATACAGTGAATATAATTACCAACTGATATTTTACATTTTGAGCAATTGGGGGAAAGTTTTGGGTCCATTTTATTCCTGATATAAGGGGTAATATGTAGCCGACGTATTATTTTGAATTGAATAGCACGTGCTCTGTTACACACTGATATTCTTTTAGCATGATCCCAGACTAAATCCCAATCCTCTCTGGAGATATTTACTACAAAATCATTTTCCCACATCTGTCTAAGATTATCTGTGTCCCCTGGGAGAGTCAAACTCAGTGTAACATAAATATGAGATATCTTTTTTTGTCTCGTGTCTTCTAGTAGTATTTTCTCAATTTCAGTCCTGGAATTATCAGTATGCAAAGTGGTCTTTTTACCAATGAAGTCCCTTAGCTGCAAGTACCTAAAAAAAATGTCTCGGCAGATTAAATTTAGCAGACAACTGTTCAAAAGACAGAAATGATGAACCCTCAAATGTATCTTTCAGCCTCACAATACCTAAAGAATTCCAGAGGTTGAACCCAGAGTCATCAGTACCAGGAGGAAAATCTGGATTATTTTGAATTGGTGTAAGAGCTAATGTCAAATTAAACCTACCCTCTAACTTGCGCGACTGCGCCCAAGCTTTAAGAGTGTTCCGTACGATTGGGCTATCATATAGAACTTTTAACTTTTTAGGGTTGACAACAAACAAAAGATTCTGAAGAGGGCACAGAGATTGTGAGGCTTCAAGATCGAGCCAAATAGAACCTGGATCATTCTTCAACCAATCCGCCACAAAACGAAGCTGACACGCCATCTGATACAGTCTGATATTGGGAACATCTAGACCACCCTTATGACTAGGGAACTGTAGTTTGCTCATTTTTAACTTTGGTTTCCTTTTACTCCATATAAAACAAGAAAGCCATCCATTAAGCTCCTTAATGACTTTGCTAGAAAGTAAAATAGGCAGCATCATTAAGGGGTACATTAAACGAGGTAAAATGTTCATTTTGATTATAGCAATTCTTCCCAAAAAGGATACGGGAAGAGCATTCCACCTCTGCAAATCACTATGAATTTTTTTCAAAAGAGGATCAAAGTTACTTTTAAATAAAAGTTGGAATGTTGGGGTTATATGAAGCCCTAGATAGGTAAAACCTGACATGGAATATTTAACAGGGAAAGAGGAGAGCATTTGTGTTTCCGAGGTAAGACTGCCCAATGGTAAAGCAACAGATTTTGTTAAATTAATCTTATAACCAGAAAATTCTCCAAAGAAGTGTATAACATCTAATAATCGTGGAACTGATATATTTGCATCCGACAAAAATAGCAGAATGTCGTCTGCATAAAGTGAAATCTTATGTTGTCTGTCATTTATTGTAACCCCTCTAATCACCGAATCATATCTTATTGCTTCTGCCAAGGGTTCAATGGCAAGGGCAAACAATAATGGCGAAAGTGGGCAGCCTTGCCTAGTGCCTCTACCCAGAAGAAATGTTTTAGATCTAATGCTGTTAGTGATGACAGCAGATGAGGGTTTATTATAGAGCAGCTGCACCCACCTCAAAAATGTATCTCCAAACCCAAATTTCTGCAAAGTGTAAACTAAATAGGGCCACTCAACACGATCAAAAGCCTTTTCGGCATCTAATGAAATAACTAAAGTGTCTAGTTTTTGATTTTGTGAGATATTTATTATGTTTTAATTAAACAAAAGCCTTCTGACATTGTGGCTAGAACTCCTTCCTTTAATAAAACCAGTCTGGTCCTCACAGACTAATATTGGCAATACCTGCTCTAATCTAAGTGCAAGTATTTTGGATAACAGTTTCAAATCAGAATTGAGCAGTGCTATCGGCCTGTAAGATCCACAGTCCTCTGGATCTTTCCCTTTTTTTTAAATTAATGAGATATCAGCCTCTCTTAGTGAATCAGGTAGCAATCCTTTTTCAAAAGAGTGGTTTAACATCTCAAGAAAGGGATCCAGCAGGACATAATGGAATTCCTTATATAATTCTGAACTTATGCCATCCGGGCCCGGTGCTTTACCGGCCTGGAGACTCTGAAGTGCCTGCATAGCCTCTTCTCTACTAATTGGGGCATCAAGAAGGTCCCTATAAGCTTGTGGGAGAGTTTTCAAGGGTAAATTATTAAAAAATGAATACATTCGCTCTGCATCGTCCATACATTTTTCAGATTTATATAAATCTGAATAAAATTCCCTGAACACATCATTAATTGAAGGATTATCAAAATGTCGTTTGCCAGATGTGTCCAACACAGAGGTAATTAATTGTTGTTTTGCCCTAACCTTAGTCAGCTGAGCAAGATATTTACTTGGTTTGTTACCATGCTCATACAATTTCTGCTTCGAAAATAAAAAATTTGTATTAGCTTTTTGTGTTAACAACAAATCCAAAGAGATCCTAATGTTAGATATTTTTTCAAGCATTTTAGAATCTGAAGTTGCATTAAATTCCTTTTTAGCATTATCAAGTTCAGTTTCAAGAAGTTTCTGTTTTGCCAATTGTCTGTGTCGCTTGCTAGACAAATATGAAATAATCAGCCCTCTAATATATGCTTTACAAGTTTCCCATACTAAAGATGGGCTCACTGAATCAGTAGAGTTAATTGAAAGAAACATTTTGAGTTCTGCACAAAAAAAAGAGAGAAAAGCCGAGTCCTTAAGTAAGCTAGTGTTAAAACGCCACCTTCTTGTTCGTTGTGGGACTCCCTGAACTAATAAATCTAAATATACAGCGGCATGATCTGATACCAAAATGTTACCCAGCTCACAGCAAGCGACCGATTGCAAAAACAGCTTATTAATTAGAAAATAGTCAATTCTTGTATGGCATTTGTGCGGGGCAGAATAGAAGGTAAAGTCCCTTTGTGTCGGGTTTAAACACGTATAACCTTCAAGATAAAAATATCAAGGAAGTATTAAAGGTTTTATGAAATTGAAAAACTCTTTGTCATGTTCTTACATTTCCCCTTCCTGTCCTGTCTCTCAATAATTGGTATTTAGTAACAAGGGCTGAACACACCTTGTTGTATTGTTCACTTATTGGATACCTGAAAAAAAAAAGAGACAAAAATTGTCCTCCATCATGCTCTAAAATTATGCTATATAATTACCATGTATAAGTGCACATCTGATCAAACAGTGTTTGAATTATTTTTGATCTCCATTTGCTCCGTCCTGTTGAAGAACAAAAATCTCTGCTCTCCTTATCAAGTTTTTTTTGTATTGCCATAGGAAATTTTGGTAGCTGATAATTTGCTGGCCACACTGTTTGAGCAAAATTGTGTGTTGAGATTGCCCCATGTGAAATACCAAATGAAGTCCTATAGAAAAAGAAGTGAATCAGAGGAGTGTTATTTTGTATGTTTGTCACAACTCACAACACTGGAGAGGAGACAAATTTTTATTTTATTTTTTGAGAAAGAAGACTCTTATACAGCGTTCTGTTCAAGTGTTGCGTATGCCCAGTATGCATGGTTTAATCTCTGAATTCTCGCAGATTAGGAGTAACTAGCGTGAGATATGATACAGCACCATAAAGAATGTAGAAAATAATGTGGTGCGTGTTATTGTAAATAATTGAGTCAAAGTGTAATAAGTTCATCCCACTGTAGCTTGGGCATAGAGTGCATAGAATGTTTCAGACTGATATTGTATGGGCGGTCGATGTTATGTGGTTGTGTTATGTGAGTGATACTTTCATTATTCAGTCTAACCAGCATGATCTGATACGCTATTAATTAGATTAATCGAGCACCTATATTGACGTAATTGTGACACAAAATCCTAAATAAATAGCCTAATTTTGTAATATTTTAAATATCAATTAAAGTCATTAATATTTTTTTTAAAGTGTTATTTGATTTGATGGCATGTGCCACTGAATGTTTTGTAATACCAGTGCTACTTTATGATGTTTTATTAACAAAGTTCGGGAGGAGCAGGTTCAGATAATTAACCAAATTATGCACAGCTGGAGATTAATCAGTAATCAACTCAATGACAGAGTATAAATTCACAGCAGACCTATCTCTGTTCATTGAAAGTTTGTCAGCATCCCTCCTCCACCCCATCTCCTCACTTCCAGTTCCATCTACACTTACCAACTGGGGGGAGTACTCTGGGTTCGGGCCTAACTCCGAGCTCGGAACCCTCCCCCCGGACAGCACACCAAATACGCATAAACTTATTGTACTAATTATATGTAGATGTGAACTCGTGAAATGTTGTTTATCTCACAAAAGTCACAAACTGCCCATTCTATGAAAAACACAAAATAAATCTATCATGGGTCACTACGAATAACATTTTAACAGTCACGTCCGTTACTGTAAACCGCTATTTTTGCATGATGCTGCACGGACGCACGCCCAGTAGGTGTCAGTATAAGTGAGTGTAACACTGGCCATCGCAAGATTCTGATCTGTGGTTTTAATATTTCAAGTCCTTCCAAAAAATATTAAAAAAATCAATTATTAACAATCATTTGTTTGGCTACGTGTCTGAAAAGGATTACATACCTAGCTACTAGCAATCTTCTTTATTTATATAAGTGCAAAAAAGTACTTAGTGCATTTATACTTAAGATTGATGTGTGTGGTCTTAGAAGGCATCTCAGTCTTTAGGCTTTGCCGTAATCTTATAAATTTAACCTGATCCTTCATTTTTGGAAATATTTTTGATATCATATTTTCAGTTAGGTTTACAAAAGTGTCCCCATCTATTTCATTCTCTGTAAAAACAACAAGAGTCAGTAGGCCTTTGCCTTTTTGGGGGGTTTTACTCGTATGATACATTGTGAATTTATATATAACCATTAGAAAATACATTCAAAATAAATATTATTTCAAATAGTAGTATTTTGTAGTTTTTGATGCATTTTGAAATGCTTGTTTTTACAAAATGCCACAGAAATATGACAGAAAAATGCCACATAAGACACATCTAAAGGACAAGACTGGAGTCAGATTGTAGTTGCATATTATTTATTTTAATGGACAAAGTGTAAAATATAATGCTTTAGAATTCAAAATAAATACATGAAATAATATGTAAATAAAACCAACAGCAATATGCAAAAATGAAGAAGAGTGAACATCAAATAACAATAAAAAAAATTACAATCACATTCTGAACACTGAACATAAAAGCAATAATAAGCTACAACAAATTATATGTAAAACAATAATCAGTCCAAGTTGCACATCTGGCACAAGAACACTGTGTGAGAAGCACAAATGGCTATTTTGCAGTTTGCAGTGGCACTGCTTGTCACTTTTCGAATCCTTGGCCCGTGGACAAACCTTTTTCTCTTTGATGGTGGAGGTTCAGTGCAATGCTGGATCGTTAATGGCCGAAACATCAAGGATCGTAGAGAAGACAACCATTGGCCAACAATTTGTCTTGCGCTTGCAGCTGTAGGTTGCAACCATCTGCAATGTTTCAAACACACACAAATAAATTAGTAATCTGCTAGCAAAAGAAAATCACTAACTCACAAACTTTGAAAATTAGCTAAATAATGCATCAAATCATAAAATTTGTAAATACCTTGGCAAGGTTGTCAACTCCAGCTTTGCCACTGATTTTGGTGCATTGTGCCATGCTCATGAGCAGCACATTTTTATGCCTTTTTGGGCAAAATGACTCAAGACTGTGTGTCTCGGTGAAAGCAAAAAGAGAGGAAAACACAGCTCTGTTGTCAGAAGAGCAGGTGGGAGTTCAGGCTTGTTTTTTTGGAACTGTTGTGCCAAACATGGTCAACTTCCTTTTCAGGAGCTGCTGGCCAAGGGCATCCAAAGTTAAGAAATGATCACACGTAACTGTGTGTCCCTGGAGACCAGTGGTCAAATCAAGGACCACACGCATGCCCTGACTTCTCTCTGGCTGTCCATCTTGAGGCTTGCCGGTGTACACTTGCATGTCCAATGCATAACTCGTCCTGGCATCACATTCACTCCATATTTCTCCGGCTTGCTGGGCATGTACTGTTTGAATGAGCATCGACCTTGAAATGGCACCAGGCACTCATTCCACCGGTATGTCTGGACCAGGGTTGAACATTAGTGGGAGACGCTCAACCCATAAGTTCCACAGATCTCGAATTGGTGCCAGCTTGTCATTTTCACGGCGAGCGGGTCTTGTGGCCCTGTCAGTGAATCGGATGACTCTTGACAAAATTTTAAATCATTTCAGCGGCATGACAGCAAAAAAAAAATTTCTGCAGCTTTTTGTCTGGAAGCAGTCCCTCTCCAAAACTCCAGAGATTCCAGACCCCAGTGAGTGGGGTTGGGAATAGAATGACAGAACCAAAGTCTGGGTGCCATATTAGACAGATCTGGAAGATGTCAGCAAGGGATGCTCACTCCTCCTCAACTGTGGCTGTGTGGTTGCCTGTAAGGGCAACTGTAAGTGCCAACGAGCTGGACTTCGCTGTACCACATTGTGCAAGTGTGAGGGAGGCTGTACTAATAATGATGAAGAGTGAAACAATTTTTTTTTAATAAATACATGATGTTTAAGTATGTATTGGTTTTTTTTTTTTGTTTTTTTTGTGTTATTTGACTAAAATGTAATATTGAATCCTTAACATGGTGAAAAGCCTAATATAACTTTTCACTGTGGCATAGTTCTGAAGTTGTGTTAATTCAAAGCCTCAACAATGGTTCATTTGGTCACAACATGTGATTTTTGACACTATAGTGATAGTGACCTGTCCAATCAACAAAGAAAAGCATACCTTGGAGGTAAAAATATGGGTCTAGGGCCCTGAGTAATATTTCAATGCGACTTTTTCAGAGATATTGACAGTTTATTTGAGCTAAATATGACTATGATAATAGATTTAACATGGAAATGGACTTAAAATAAGAGGAATATACCAGAATTGGATTCCTTGTAACAAATAAAGCAGAAAAAATTACATTATACAACAATTTAAGACTAAAGGAAGCCGAGATATAACCTTTTCTCTTTTTGGTGGGGGCCAATTTGGATTTTATGGATAACTGCCACTAGGGGGGCCACCCCAACTTGTATCAATGGATTTTTAAAAACCTTAGGCCCATACCTAACATCCTGCCAAAAATCAAAAACTTTTCCAGAAGTGGCCAATCTTCATGATTTTTCACGTATTCCTTCCTAGGTATAAGCAACATAAAAGGACATCCGAGGCAAAGTGCAGTTTAAACATTTATTATGAGGCTAATTAACGCCGCGTTTCACTGCTGCGTACCTCATTCTGTTTCACAGTCCTC
Source organism: Vimba vimba (assembly GCA_022828995.1). Lineage (NCBI taxonomy): Eukaryota > Metazoa > Chordata > Actinopteri > Cypriniformes > Leuciscidae > Vimba > Vimba vimba. The sequence continues at coordinate 29,396,514 of CM040821.1, forward strand.
TTTACTCAACAGGAGCCATTAGAGCAACAGGGCACAGGTGTAGTCTGTAAGACAGTCAAATGGATAGTGGATACTAGACAATAGATGAAGTGATGTGATGGTTGGGGCAGGGAGAGACTCATGCTGAAAAGTCCATTTCTCCACTACCCTTTTGTGTGACATTGAGTTGCTGGTTTGCCCTGGAGACAAAGGACCTCTTCATTGTTGAGCATGACAGAAGACTGTTACTGCAAATTATCCTCAGTTTGTTAAATGATTGACTCCAGCTCCATGCCAAACACAGAGCCTGCTTTCCTTACCAACCTGTCCCAGCAGCCCTCTTCTTAATGCTGCCTCCCCAGCACACAACAGCATAAAAAAGGGCTATGACAATACTGTTTAATCTTGCTCAGAGTCACTACTGGTATGGTATTCCTCAGAGTCACAATCAAAGTGAATTTCTGTTTCAGTCAGAACTTGAACATAACAATTCTTTGCATGCTTTGCCAGGCTGTTGCTTGCTTCCTTTTTCTTCATCGTCAAACTCTGTTGACCTTGGATACCATCTTGAAGCAGGCCCCACGTCTCACCTTACATGTTAAAACACATTGAGCCTTTATTAATTAGAACCTTTCAGAAATATTATAATGTATGCCAAGTATAACAAAAACATACCTGATGTCACATTAGAAAGCTGGGATGACATCTGCTTTAGGGTGTCTGCACGGGTATAAAGAGACTTCCAATGCTTGTTCATCTCTGCAATAAGAAACCTCATCTCCTCCTCAAGCCTCCTTATGTCAATCACTATGTCGAACACCTTCCTCTTCGTCCTTAGATCTACAGTCTCTGGAATACATAGATGAAACATAAATCAGTTGTATTTAAGATTAGTATTTAAAGATTTTCTGGGGTTACAATCCAGGCATGACAGATTTTGTGCCACTATGTGACTATTTCACATTAGTCTACGGAATTGTGTACATACCACCGTGTGTAAGCTGCCATGGCCAAACAATCTCGTCAGATAGAATGGTGTCCAAGGTCAGTTTTTCTGCATTAGGAACCAAGGTGTTATACTTTTCCACTACAGAATTAAAAAAATGTTTTCCTCCCTGATCTTTTGGCGGATCCGGGCACGTCCATTTCATTTCCAGCTCTTTTTCATTTCAGATACTGGAGGATCATTTTCAACTATCTCCTGTCTCCGGAGAGAATATGTGCTGCTCATGGATGCATTCACAAAACTCATGTCTGGACTCCTCTTTTTCATCTCCTGGCACATCAGTTCCCTTTCGTGTTCCAGTGTTTTCTGGTCTTTTCCTGAAGGGTGATCTGGGAGAAAGTTTGTTGAAAAGGACATTTCACACTCTATCTGTTTTGGAGATGAGTCTTTAAGTGTGTGAAAATATTGAGTGATGCCACAGGTCTCTGAAAAAGCACAAATATCACAGTTCAACATAAAGGCTGCAGCAGAGAGCTGGACAGATTGTTTATGGTCCCTGGCCAAATGTTTTCTTAGAGCAAACTCAGTTCTAAATGAACACACACAGTCTTCATAGATGCAGGGAAGCGGATAGTTACTTGCGTGATGGCAGTGCTTCAGCTTGTAGTGCCTTATGACAATGAGTTGATTGGTTGTCGTGAAATAGCAGAACTTGCAGCTCCACTTCATTGGTCAAGGGCAAATGCCCCACACTGCTTGCAGCACTGCCTGAAGTAACTCTATGAAGAAAAGAATAATGAAGTCAACCAACATTTAATAACAGATTACACAGTCAAGATCAGGACTAAAGAAATAGTTTCTCACTAAATGTCTTCATATGTATTCACATGTAGGCCTATTTGTCAAATCAAAATTGTAAGGTAACACAAAGCTGTTTTATTTCCTCTAAACAATCATACACATTTGAGTGTGCAGAATGTTAGGTTTTTAAAGTTACTCACTGTGTTAGCTTGGTGGCTGCCTGAGACACTTGCAGTAACATTAGCTAGATCTACATTAGACTGTATAAATAAAGCTGTATAACTGGTGTTGCTAAATGGCATGCAATTCATTTTAAAATATATTGTATAGGCTAGTCGAGAAAATGTTGTCCATTAAAGATGCAGTTATGGCATTCATCCCAAAGCTTGACTACTCTCTTCTGCTACACACGCAGAAGCATTCATAAGAGAGTAACGTTAAATGCTTTTAGAGCACAGTATAATTTTGCGATTTGTATAGACACAGCTTGAATATTAAGTATTTCACTATATGACAATTCACCATGACGTCACAACAGTAATAGACGTTCTTCCGGGTGGCAAAAGCGAAGCGTTCCTATGGCAATGCTAGTAAATTGCTTGGAAGGGAGGCCCACCGTCGACGGTAAAAATGTAATAAAAATAAAAAATGTAATTAAATATAATTCATTTTTAATCATAATAACAACTGTGTTTAATGATATAAGTAAAAAAATATAATAAATGTTATATTGTAGGCCTACACATAATTAGCAAAATACTCTCTATAGCTCTTTTTTCTAGCCAAAATAACGTGCTATAGAGCCTATCATAGTCATTAAATGGCTTTCCTGAGGTAAATGTTAAGTGACAATTGTTCTCCAGCTGTTATATTGACCTTTGCGCGGTTGAAAAACACTGGTTGATCGATATTATGTATGAGGAATATACATTTCGGTAAGTTGCGTGAGAAAATGGATGCGTGGCGTGAGAGCGTGTAAAAAAAGTGAGTCTCACGGTGAGTGCGTGAGAGTGGGCAGCCCTCTTTTACTTCAGGCAGTGACTGGCGATGAGTCTGATCTTCAAAAGAGACAAGTTTACTAATATTAGTCTTGAATTTCCCCGGCGGAAGATAAATGCTCTGCTGTGATTTTGTTGATGGACTGTTTTGAGAATACACAAAGCAGAGTTGAAGGGCAAGCAGGGTTGGCAGCAGAAATGTAAACGTTGGATGAATCATATAATTTAGGGGATCGTTAAGATTTCCTACTTTTGACGACATGACGTCCACTCGCTATAACCTCCTCACCCACAGGAAATCGATGAAACCCCTACACCTTTTGCTGTATATCTGGCAGCGCAACCCCAAACACAACACGTTTTCATCATCGTTTCAACTTTGATCAACAACAATGTTTTTAACTATGTAACGTTAACTGTTGCAGTCACCGGCTGGGTCTCTTCAGTTAGTCAGTGGAAGCCGCTCGCGTTCTGCCACCCGGAAGTTACTCTGTGCCTATTGTTTAGAAACATTCTGAAAAGGCCTATAGTTTTTGGAAAAAACACAGCGATGGTGAAGCGGTTGCTATAGTTACATAATCTCCCACAGTAAACTAAACATAACTGACCACAGTCTTTTAAACGAGTTCGACATTTAAGTAGTAAAACTAGACAGCTGTACAACAACGTTTCAGTTATGTAGCATCCAGCTCGAACACCAGAGGATTCTGATAATCCTGCCCCACCACTCACACAGTTTTACATTAAATTACATAAATATTTGTCAGCTCGTTGTTATCATACTCGTGCGTTGACGCTGCTTTGCCTGTATGGTGATTCGACTCGCTGATTTAGGTGCAAAGAACTTGAACATGAGAGTAAACATGAAAGCGCGTTATTTTTCACGCCACGAATTTCCCGCTAGTATTTAAGGATGATTAGATTAACTGCAGCTGGCGCCGCAAGTGAGATCAGCTGGTCGCTGATAAACAATGATAGCCGGTCACGCCCATTCACACACACCCACACACATGTAACAACATAAGCACGAGACAAGCAGGAAACAATGCATTCATGAACCGTGACAGGTGCAGATATTTCAACATTACTTTGTGTATTGTGACAAATTATATTTTAAATATGGGAGGATCGAAATATCCTCCATATGAAATTAATCTAACGTTAGCCACCACCGCCTTTTGGCAACTTAATGAAATAATGTAGCCTACGCTAAATAAATAAAAAGAAAAAGAAGTAATAGTTGGCTAGTTTTATAGATTTTTAGCTTTAGTTTGCTGACTATCAACTAGCTAGGCTACATAACTGGCCAAACTGGATTAGCAACGGTCCAATGTGATGAAGAAACGTTAATAGTGTAAACAATACATGGATGATAACTTCATATGTCATTTTACAAGTCATTGCACAAATATGAATGAATATTTACTTACCAGATTTCATGATGATGGAAGATAAATCTGCCGATAAACTCTCCAGCATTGCCAATGAACGAGACCTGTTTCGCACTTCACGTGATCTCGCGATAAATAATGAGAACTTATACCTTAATGGTTCAGCATATGTTTTTTAATTGATGCGACACATACTCTAGTTAAGTCAACTTACAGACTAGTTGAGACAGTGAAAACTTAACATGTTAAGTTGAATGAAGAAATTCAGAAGCTACAAGTTGTATCAACTTACAAAATTACATTTAAAGAACTAAAATGCGGAATCATTTTTTACAGTGTGGACCCTGACATCACACTGGCCACAGAGGAATGGGTGTGGTCGGCAGTCACAACAACGGATAACAGCTGGACCGTTTCCACAATGTTGGCAGATCCGAGTTGCTGCATGTTGTCGAGCCACCATAGTGTTGACCAGTCGGGGTCTCTCTTTCTCCCACCACCCTGATATGAGGCTCTTTCGGGTCGACCAGTCTGTTGAGGCTTGAGGTGGTGTTTCATCTTCATGTATGTCCTCACCCAGTGAGCATTTAAGCTCTTGAAGCAAGGACTCTGTTAAAACAATGCACAATATTTAAAAACAGTAGTTTATTATAACAGAAGAGAATGGCATTGAACAATGGCCATTTTATAGAAATGAACATGCTGTTTTGAACCAGAGCAGTCAAAATAAAGAACACACCTGCAGTAACGGAAGGAAAGTCACTGGTCACATCCCCACTGGTTTCTGGAGCCCTGAGAGACACCAGTCTTCCGACTCTGGCTGTGAAGCCTGGCTCACACTACAGGATTTTTAAAATCCTAACCGATTTTGAAATCTGGTTGCAGCACACACTTAAGGAGAATCTTTGCAGATTTTCTTCCCTCAAATCTTAAACATGCTCACACTACAATATTTGAAAATAGTGGCACATCACACACTACAAGATATTCTTAAGATTATCTTGCCAGATTTAGCACCTCACGTGACGCGATCTCACGGGGAAGCGCATTTAAACAAAATGGATAGTGTGTCACGGCAACTTGCTGTATTAATACTTATTCTTTGTAGCAATAAAAAACAAAAGAAAATCAAACGAGCGTGGACGAGAAAATGGTTGGGAAGACGGGATCAGCATGGATTGTCTGTTCTTCAACGAGAACTAGAGGTATCGATTTTTAACTGTTTTAAAATGTTTACAGTAGTGCGCTAGCAAGGGCTAGATTATTTACAGTTGTTTGGCAACATGTTACCATTAGTTTATAGCGCTAACGTACTGCACACTGTTACAGTGTAGAACTGTGTTTTAGTAAAATTTAAATCAAATAGGTGTTAGAAGCAGAAACACTCAGTTTCAGTCAATCTCATGTTAATCTTGAGTACCTATAGAGTAGTATTGCATCCTTCATATCTCCAAAAAGTCTTTAGTTTTATTATATTTATAAAAGAAAGATAGGCTGTACCGAGTTTTTCCGAAAAAAAAAACCGAGCGGTTGGAGGCGTGCCGTGCGGGCGGAGCTAAAGCTGTGCTTGCGCGCCGATAGCTAACAACACACAGACATTTGAAGTAGTTTTACTCACCGCCTGCGGTTCCAACGCACGGCCGCGAACCTTTATCATTGTGACTGCTCGATCCTTAAGCATTAGACGATCTGCAAATCCGGCGTCGAACTGGGCTTTGTTTATAAAACAATCATCGTCGAAATGCAGGGAACAAACAAGAACACTTGCACAACTCCGTTGATGCTCTGGAAAAACAAACTCCATCCACTGGTCCCTTAACGCTGGGTTCTTTGGGAATCTGTGCAGGGTTGTCTTGCCCTGGTAACCAAAAACCCACTTCTTTGGTGACATTGACTTCCCTAAATACAAGCACAGCGCTTTGATGGGCGTAAACAAAATCAATCATAAAACAATCATCGTCGAAATGCAGGGAACGTTGATGGGCGTACTGCTTTCGCTCTCTCGCTCTGGTCTATGGGTGCGCGCCCGCCAGGAGAAGTGCCCTTAGGATCGAATAAGGAAATTCCGCCCCATCTGACGTCACACAGGCTCATACTCGAAAAAAACTTTCCGAAACTTGTGACAAACCGGAAGGAGTATTTTTAGCACAGAAATACTCCTTCAAACGTACAATTTAATTTTTGAAACTTTGTCCATGTTTAGCATGGGAATCCAACCCTTTAACAGTGAAAAAAACTCAGTATGCATGAAATAGCATTTCACCCCCCCTTTAACATTAATTACAGAGCATTAACTACACTAAATGTAATTGAATAGGCTAAAAATTATTATACAAACCGATTGTTAACAATGTGAGTAGGAACCAAAAGCAAAATGTCTGCTGTTTAATGATAGAAGCTCAAGAGAGTTCAAAATAACTAATGATGGTTCACATCAAGTGTAGCGCTAGTTATACATGATTTTGAAGTTTTGTTTTGTTTTGATTTTTTTCTAGTGTCACTCAAATGTGGAAAATATATATTTATACTTATTAAGGGTTAAGTTCATTAAAAGTGTGCTTTTTTTTTGTATAGTTGGAGGACAGATCAGGTTTCAAAGAGCTGCTACGGGTGACATCAGATGAATTTGAAATCCTGCTAGGGAGAGTAGAACCACTGATCACCAGGCAGGACACAAAGATGAAGTGGGCAATTACAGCCAGGGAGAGGCTCTCCTTGACCCTCAGATTCTTGGCCACAGGTTTGTATTTACAAATGTACAGGTTTGTCTCTTGTGTTTTCAGTTTACAGTAATTAGGGCCCAAGCACTGAAAGCACCTGTGTTGAACTACATTGGCTCAGTCAACATGATGTCAATAAACATTGAGAATGCTAAATTGTGCTTGGATATTGGATATCTCAAATGGTGTTGCTATGGAGTGAGATTAGATTAATGATAAAACAGGGAAACAGGAAAACATACAAATAGCTTTGACATAGTCTACTTACATTTACCATTTTAAACCTGTGATATTTTCAACTATCGAAATTATTTATGAAATGAATGCACTATATTTTAATTAAATAATATTTGTGTTTCTGTTGAAGGTGAAACCTACAAATCATTGAGTTTCCAGTACCGAATTGGGGCCACTACTGTGTCTGATATAGTGAAGGAATTCTAAAGGTTAGAATTTCCTAATATTTTTATTATTAGTATCACAATTACAAACATTATGACATACAGTATTTACAAATATGAAGACAACCAACATAGTTCGAAAATGACAAACTGAAAGAGGAGAAAACACAAACATAACAATGTATAGATGTGGTGGGCATAAGGTTTAACTTCACTGAATTTAGAAATTCTGTATAGGCGGGGTTGAGATTCAATAGTTAATCTATTAAATCAGGTGAGGATAAATCTCTCACCTTGTAAATAAATCTATCATTCTGCTCTTATTTTTGCAGACACCAAAATCAGAGGACGAATGGTGAGCAATTGCCAAGAACTTTGAAGAAAAATGGCAATTTCCACATTGTCTGGGTGCCCTTGATGGCAAGCACATCTACATTCAGGCCCCAGCCCACAGTGGGAGCACGTGGCACAATTATAAGAACAGATTTTCTGTTCTTATGATGGCAGCTGTGGATGCGAATTATAAATTTATTTATATCAGTGTTGGCACTCAGGGCAGGGTTTTAGATGCTGGGCTCTTTGCCAATTCTGACCTGAGGAAAGCGCTGGACAAACAATCTTCCTCCTCCAGAAGAGCTTCCTAGGTCAGATGTTTTGCTGCCCTATATGCTTGTGGGGGATGAGGCTTACCCACTAAGAACAGATCTGATGAAGCCCTACCCTTTCAGGCAGCTGGACCACAACCAAAGGGTCTACAACTACCGACTCTCATGGGCACGCAAAGTTGTAGAAAATGCCGTTGGCATTCTCGCCAATAGGTTTCGAGTTTCCGCTCCACCATCCTTCTTCATCCAGACAGTGTTACAAAGATCACCCTGGCTTCAGCATGCCTCCACAACTTCCTTTGTGAGCGCCGTTCTGAGGCCTACATGCCACCAGCACTGGCAGACTGGGAGGATGCAGACCACAGAGTCAACGAAGGAGCATGGAGGAGAGATGGTCTGGGGGCCATGCAGAATCTGCAAGCTGGAAGGGCACGAAACCCCACCCTCACTGCTAAGCAGCAACGTGATGTCCTGAAGGATTATTTTACGTCACCTGCTGGCCAGGTGCCATGGCAAGAAGACTTCTTTTAGAGAATTGATAAACATAAGCGCTAGCTAGGTGTAGCATAGCAATGTACATAGTTAGAAGATTACATCATTTATATTTTTGTGGTATTTAAATATTGTAATTATTTAAAAACAAATTATAATGTACATAGCTAGATTACATTTCTATTTTTTCTCCATTTTCTCATTAATTGCCCTCTCATTGTTCTTCTTCTTTATTTCCTTCAGCAAATCTAGTCTCTCCTTCTCTAAGGTTTCCTCAGTCTCACCAAATGGCAGTGGTGGCAGATAGTTGACTTCAGCTTTTTTTGCCCTTTTAAAGCCTTTAAGTGAACCCTCTTCACTGGAGCATCGTCTCTTCAGTGTGTTCACCTCGAGCTCTGGAATGGCTTGTTGGCGACCTCTTAACTTTGCCCTGTAGTTGCCCATTTTATATTTTAACCTCTGTTGCCAACCATATAGGCCATTAAAAGACCCTGGCTCTTTGAGGCATGGGTATTTTTGTACCAAAGCTTCAGCAACAGCTAAAATCTGGATACCAGTTGGATATGCTGTGAAGCCAAATATAGTCTCTGCAAGCTTCTCAAGAATGCTACTAGTTACGCTTGGGTTGTTAAAAAGTGTGCCATAATTTTTATAAGCTTGCTTTCCTGCTTCCAGGGCAAGGTCTATATCGTAAGAAAAGTCTGGTATTTCAAACTTAAATGGCCATGGCTTAGACCTGTAGGATGGTCCACTCTCATCTGGGGAGGACAACAGGATTGTGTCACATCCAGATGAGGAGGAGCTTGCTTCTGTAGATAGTGGAACTGGATATTCGACTTCTGACAAGTCCACAGTAGTGAGACTCAAGATCACTGGTTCAGTTTTTACTACTTTGAGGTTAGCTTTATCTTGTACTTCCTCAATCGAGGTCAAATTGAAAAACTGACCGTCGAAATCCATGTCCTGGTACATAACAGTGAATGGTCCTGTAATATCAAATGTCTCTCGAAGAACATCATTGAGGTCCTGAAGTGTGCTTGGGATGTCTGCAGGTAAAAGTAGTTTGCGGACATCATCCTCCCCAAAAATGATCCGCAGTTTCGCTGAGGGTGCCATATCAACAGGAAGAAGCTGCTGCAACAACAGGAAGAAGCTGCAACAACAGAGAAGAGAAATACACAGACATTTATTCACAAGCTTCTTTCCTCACACTTAAAAGGATAGGCAAATGTGGTGCTTCAAAGTTGTCAGGCGTCTTCCTGCAAGGGTGTATGAAGCCAAAGGATAAAAATCTTTAAGCTCTCTTTGCTCAAGTAACTGCACACTCCCTGTGTTCTCCAGCTCATAACTCCTCAGGTGTTCATTGTACCATGTGTTTTGTTGTCTCACGAAAAAAGTCAGTTTGTTACAAATCACCATTATCTGTAACACTTCAGAAAAGTCAGGCAGTCCTGCAGTGGAACCACAACACAACAACATTCCCACTGCATAGTCAGTGCCTAAACTGCACACATTATTGGCAACATGCACAGCCCTAACAGCAGGGAATCTGCATTTCACCAGGTCTTTTAGATCATCCTTAAGCACATCTAAAGAGACCTCTGTTGTTTTTGTGACTGCAAGTGATGGTTTGACAGAATGTGATTGATGGTATGCAATCATGAGCTGGTGCTTATTTGCAATGGACAGCAAAATATTCTTGAAACAACCAGTGTGTCTGACCACCTTCTTGAAAAAGCTGTGTTTGGCCTCGAATCTCATTGTCCAGAGGGCAGCTAGGGGGCCAAATTCCCGAATGAGCTGAGGATAGTGCTCAAGGAAATGGTGCTTGGAAATGAGCTTATGTTGGGGGAAAACATCAAGGAATCTGCTTCGGTGTTCTGAAATGATGCTGTCAAGATAGCAAATGCTTTCTTCTGTATGGGCTGGAGACATGACAAGTTCCACAATGTCTTTCAGTGTCATCAGCATCTGCCATACAGGCTCTTGTTCGGGTACTTTTAAACCTATAATCAGAGGCAAAAGACGTAATAAGCACCAATTTTCATGTGCGTTGCCCCCTACTGATTTTCGAGTCGAAAAGTTAGCAGGAATGAGATGAGGGCGATTTGTTTTATCACTCCACTTGTATGGGAAATTGCAAATGGCATCATTCAGTTCCATGAGAGAAAAATATTTTTTCTTGATCAAGTTATCAAATGCCAAAGCCAGTTCCACTTGAACAATACCCTCCAGCAGATCATGTAAAACATCTGGAGGGTAACCAGATGTAACATGAAAATTTTTTCATGTTACAAGTTTTTCTGACAATGCACACTGTTTTTTTACACCATAACAATGTGGGTGATCTGGACTAGACACAGCTGTCTGTACATGCAGTGTATGTTGATCTTTGGTTCTTTGATGAAAAGACCCAGATCTCACTTCATTGGACTAAAACTTGGATCGCTCCCCAACACAAAACCGTATGACCTTGCAAAGCTTTCGACAAATCCTGCCACAGAGTGTGCCCCCAAATTATCTGCCACCACACTGACCACAGTCCCTTTAATGGCTTTCCCTAACGCTTGAACAAAAAGACCATCTTTCTCCAAGCTTTGGATATCTGTTAACAGTGGCTCTAAAACTTGCTGGAATCCAAACTGCTTGGTGTCTTCAGCCTTACACAGAATTGTAAGGTAGATTGATGTCAATGTGGAACGTAACTGCACTGGAATGTTTCCCAACACCCAATAGACAGCTGTGACTTTGTGCTTTTTTCGAGATGTCCCAAGAGGATTACATACCTCAAAGTCATCAATGTACAGGATGAGACTCACTCTGTTCTCCTCTACAGAGAAAAACTCATTTTTTTGATAGTGAGATCCATCACGAAATGTCTGGATTTGTTTTCACCTTCAAATGTGTTTTCTTGAAAAGACTTACTTAGGACCTGCACCAAGGAGGGCAATATTGGGACATACTGGAAGGTTTTGCCCTTTTTTTTATCAAGTATGTGTTCTTCTGGTTCAACAACTGAAAAATGCTTCTTCATAAATTCTCTTGTATGAAGTTGTGAAAGGGCCATCTGTCCCCAAGGCAGTACTTATAGGGTGTGTCTCACAAATATTTTTCACTAAATCTGAGATAATGGCTGGATCCAGATCACAATTATGGCTTTTCAAGGTGGACACCACCACATCTCTTAAAAGTGGACCAGATGCAGAGGTGGATAAACTGAAGCTCATCTACTATTTCATCAATGCATTTGTTTGGGAAATTTGAACTTGCTTTCCAACTTTAAAAATAGATGGCCAAATTTCTCTTTTATATCTTGAGACAACTCCTGTGGTTCCCCATCCCAAAGCTCTAAGCTCTCTTCCACACAGGTCTCATCCTGAGCAAACATGGGTTCATTAGGTTGGCTTTTTAATACTTCAGTTTTAAAATCCTCAAGGCTGTGTGAATGGTGTTTTCTGTGTCTATGTGTAGCAAAGGTGGTATAATGATATTTGTACTGAAGTTGCAGTTTTTGAAGACACATGCAACTGCTTCAAACTTCCTTAAGTGGTTGTTAAGATGCTCAAAATACTGCTTCTCTGAATAAAAAAAACAGAGCAGCAAAGTAGACAAGTAAATGAAAGTGTCATGACGCACTGGAAAAAGGAAGCAAATGCAGGCGATCTCAAGAATGTATGTTTATTAAACACTTAAACACAGAAGTTCAGATGCAGGCAGATGGTGAGGGTCAGACGGCTGAAGCAGGGTGGCGCAGGGACTAGATGGTCGCGATGAATCCGACGGTGAAACGGCGTGAAGGTGAAGACAGGATCCAGACACGAAGAACACACAGCACAGGACTCCAGGAAGAAACCAACTCACGGGAAACAGGAAACACAGCACAAACATCGACCAACGATCTGACAATGAGAGAAGAATTCAGTGAGTCTTTAAAGGAACTGGAGATGAGTGGCAGCTGGCGCCGAGCTGATTACAGATGAGATGATTGACTGATAATTGATACGGTGACACCCACACACACACGCACATGGCACACAGACAACAATAACAAATGCACGAGACAAGCAGGAAGCAGCGCACTCATGAACCGTGACAGTACCCCCCTCCTAGGGACGCCTCCTGGCGTCCCCAGACTCCCTTACCTGTCGATGGAATTCATCAATAAGGGAGTGATCTAGTATGTCTCTCGCAGGAACCCAACTTCTCGCCTCCGGACCGTAACCTTCCCAGTCCACCAAGTACTGGAATCCTCGTCCCCTCCGCCTGGTGTCCAGAATACGGTTAACCGAATACGTCGGTTCCCCATCTACAAGACGCGGCGGTGGGGGAACCGGTACAGGCGGGTTAATTGCTGATCGAAACACAGGCTTAATTTTGGAGACATGGAACACGGGGTGTATCCTCCTGTACGCTGGAGGAAGGTTGAGGCGGACTGCCACCGGACTAATAATCTTGGTGACAGTGAACGGGCCAATGAATTTGGGTGCTAACTTATTCGAGACGGAACGGAGAGGAATGTTCTTAGTAGAAAGCCACACTTTTTGACCGACGACGTAAACGGGAGGCTTAGACCGGTGGCGATCGGCGTTAGCCTTAGTGCGCGCCCCCACCTGGAGTAGAGTCTCACGGGCTCTAGTCCAGGTGCGGTGGCACCTCTGGACAAAAGCGTGTGCGGAGGGAACCGCGACTTCGGATTCCAGACTGGGAAAAACAGGTGGCTGGTATCCTACACTACCTTCAAACGGAGAAAGGCCCGTGGATGACACTGGTAACGTATTGTGGGCGTACTCCACCATAGACAGTTGTTGACACCAGGAAGTCGGATTCTTGGAAACCAAACACCGTAACATTCTCTCTAAATCCTGGTTGGCTCTCTCGGTCTGGCCATTGCTCTGAGGGTGAAAACCAGAGGACAGGCTAACAGTCGCGCCCAGTAATTTACAGAATTCTTGCCAGAATTTGGACACAAACTGGGGACCCCTGTCAGAGACCACGTCAATCGGAAGGCCATGTAAACGAAAGACGTGGTCTATGACGGCAACCGCTGTCTCCTTGGCTGACGGCAATTTGGGCAAGGGAATGAAATGAGCCGCCTTCGAGAACCGGTCCACCACGGTCAAAACAACCGTGTTGCCCTGGGAGGGCGGGAGGGCGGTAATAAAATCTAGAGCGATGTGGGACCAGGGTCTCGAAGGGACTGGCAGCGGTTGGAGTAACCCATCTGGCGCGCGATTGGAAGTCTTACCAGTGGCACATACCGAGCAAGCCAATACAAAATCGTGAATGTCGCGGGCCATCCGTGGCCACCAGAATCGCTGCTTAACCAAAAACCTCGTGCGATTGATTCCTGGGTGACAGGCTATGTTGGAACAATGACCCCACTGAATAACCTCAGACCGTAGTTCCTCCGGCACGAATAAACGGTTCGGTGGGCACCCGACCGGGGGCGTTACCCCTTCTAAGGTCTTCTTGACCTTCGATTCGACCTCCCATACGAGTGTGGAGACAAATAGACTCTCCGGTAAAATGCACTCGGGAGTAACCAGGCGTTCGGAACGATCAAAAAGACGCGATAAAGAATCGGGTTTAATATTCTTGGAACCCGGGCGGTACGAGAGAGTAAAATCAAAACGACCGAAAAAAAGTGCCCACCGAGCCTGCCTGGAGTTTAACCTTTTAGCAGTACGAATGTATTCCAGATTCTTATGATCGGTCCAGACAATAAAAGGTACCCCCGACCCTTCCAACCAGTGGCGCCACTCCTCCAACGCTAGTTTGACGGCCAACAACTCTCTGTTACCAATGTCATAATTACGTTCGGCAGGAGACAGACGGTGTGAAAAATACGCGCAAGGATGCATCCTCTCGTCCGTGGGGGAACGCTGGGACAACACTGCTCCTACCCCCACCTCTGACGCGTCGACCTCCACCACGAACTGACGTGAGGAATCAGGGGCGATGAGAATTGGGGCCGAAACAAAGCGGTCCTTGAGTTTGGCAAACGCGGAGCCAGCCGCGTCTGTCCACCTGAACGTAGTTCGGGAGGAGGTCAAGGCGGTCAGAGGTGCGGCTAGTTGGCTGAAATTACGGATGAAACGTCTGTAGAAGTTGGCGAATCCCAGAAACCTCTGCAGGGCCTTGCGGGAATCTGGAATTGGCCACTCTACCACAGCCTTAACCTTGTCAGGGTCCATGCGAATCCCCTCGGACGAGATAACGTACCCCAAAAATTGAACCGACTGTGCGTGGAATTCGCATTTCTCCGCCTTGACAAAAAGCCCATTGATGAAGAAAAAATCAATATGTCATCCAGGTAAACATATATGAACTGATCTACCATATCTCGCAGCACGTCGTTGACGAGTGCCTGGAAGACCGCTGGACTGTTGGAAAGCCCGAAGGGCATAACCAAATATTCAAAGTGTCCCCGGGGGGTATTAAAGGCGGTCTTCCATTCATCACCCTCCCTGATGCGGACCAAATGATAAGCATTGCGTAAATCCAGTTTCGTGAAGAGAGTCGCTCCCTGCAACCTCTCGAAGGCTGAAGACATCAACGGCAAAGGATAAGTATTCTTTACCGTGATGTTGTTCAGTCCCCGGTAATCAATGCAAGGTCGCAAGGATCCGTCCTTCTTCCCCACGAAAAAGAACCCCGCCCCTGCAGGAGAAGAGGAAGGGCGAATGAACTTGGTTGCCAGAGAATCAGAAATATATTTCTCCATGGCCTCCCTTTCTGGAGCAGAAAGTGAATACAACTTGCCCTTAGGCGGAGATTTACCTGGCAGTAGATCTATAGCACAGTCGTAGGGACGATGAGGAGGAAGAGAAGCAGCTCGAGACTTACTAAACACCTCCTTCAGGTCGTGGTACTCCTCGGGCACGGTTGACAAGTCCGCTGCTTTCTCCTGTAAGACAGACACGGAAACAGACGAACAGGCAGACAAAAGACAAGACTTATGACATTCAGTGCTCCACTCATTGATAGTTCTGTGTTGCCAGTCTATTTTGGGATTGTGTTGAGTGAGCCAGGGGTGTCCAAGTACTATGGGAGCCAGGGGGGAGTCCATGATGTAGAAGGTGATGGTTTCAGTGTGGTTTCCGGAGGTGGTGAGTGTGAGAGGAGCAGTGGACAGGGTGATAACAGGGAGGTCTTGGCCGTTGAGTGCGTGGACAGAGATGCGTTGGGTGAGTGGTTGTAGAGGAATGTGGTGTTTGATGGCGAAGTGATGATCCAGAAAATTACCTTCGGCCCCTGAGTCCAAGAGTGCATGACAGTGGTGTTGGTGATGCGACCATCTAAGTCTAACCGGGAGGAGAGTAGATGTCGCTGATGGTATTCCTGAGGTCTTAGCAGCGGAGATCCCACCCGACAGTAGCCTCATAGTTACTGCCGGGCTGGGCCTTTTAACGGACACGTGTTCAGAAAATGTCCAGATCCTCCACAGTACAAACAAAGGCCCAGGGATCTCCGCCTCTCCTTCTCCTCCCGGGAAAGCCGAGCTCTTCCCACCTGCATGGGTTCGGTGTCGTGGATGGGGCTGACCGCGTCGGTACCGCTGGACCTCGGGAAGTCGAGGAAGTGGACTGGACGTTCGGTTGGCGCGCTTCGACTCATCCGGCCAAGCCTGGAGTCCACCCGCAACGCCAGCTCTATCAGACCATGGAGGGTCGTCGGGAGGTCCAGGGCGTAGATCTCCTGATGTACGCGGTCAGCCAGCCCATGCAGGAACATGTCCCACTGCGCCGTGTCGTTCCATTGGCACTCGGCGGCCAGGGTGCGGAACTCAATGGCGTAGTCTGATACAGAGCGATTACCCTGTCTGAGTTCCGCCAGCCTCCTAGCAGCCTCCTTCCCGGCCGCCGCGCGGTCGAAGACGCTCTTCATGGCTTCCGCGAGTGCCTGGAACGACGTGCAGCAAGGGTCTCTATTCGCCCACACCGCCGTGCCCCAAAGGGCCGCCCTCCCAGTCAGGAGAGTGAGGACAAATGCCACCTTAGAAGTTTCCGTGGCAAACGTGCGTGGCTGTAGGGCGAAATGCATCTCACAACGGGTAATGAAAGCACGACAATAATCAGGTTCTCCAGCATACCTCTCAGGAACTGGCATACGAGGCTCGGACTGGGAGAGCGGATCAGCAGGAACGGGGGGCACGAAAGGCGTGGGTGGCGCAGTGGGCATGCGCAGATGTTGAATTTGCTGGGTTAGCTCGGACACCTGCGCCACCAGTGCCTGTATGGCACGTCCGTTGTTGTTAAGCCCCTCCTCTTGAGCGTCCATTCGTTGAATGCTCGTGCCGATGAAAGCTTCCATCGATATCTGGGTCTCGCCTGCTGCTCCCATCGATTGGTCAGATCGTTCTGTCATGACGCACTGGAAAAAGGAAGCAAATGCAGGCGATCTCAAGAATGTATGTTTATTAAACACTTAAACACAGAAGTTCAGATGCAGGCAGATGGTGAGGGTCAGACGGCTGAAGCAGGGTGGCGCAGGGACTAGATGGTCGCGATGAATCCGGCGGTGAAACGGCGTGAAGGTGAAGACAGGATCCAGACACGAAGAACACACAGCACAGGACTCCAGGAAGAAACCAACTCACGGGAAACAGGAAACACAGCACAAACATCGACCAACGATCTGACAATGAGAGAAGAATTCAGTGAGTCTTTAAAGGAACTGGAGATGAGTGGCAGCTGGCGCCGAGCTGATTACAGATGAGATGATTGACTGATAATTGATACGGTGACACCCACACACACACGCACATGGCACACAGACAACAATAACAAATGCACGAGACAAGCAGGAAGCAGCGCACTCATGAACCGTGACAGAAAGAGGTCCACTTTGTGTGACCATCTCCACATGTTGTCGAGACAAATGGGTCTTAAGGGCATTAAATGTTTTAAACGAGCAAGGGCAATCAGTGTGAAGACAAGGGACTGACTGGCTGCGACCAGCATTTCTATGCTTTAGTCTGTAGTGTTTTAACAATCCCAACCTCTTCTCTGACTCAAAGCTACATATCTTACACATCCATCTCATGTTGTGGCACCTGACACAGACAAATTAACCATCTCAAAATTAAACCAAACTGCCACACATAAAGAAATTATGTGAAAAGTTAAACCTAATCATTACTAATTTGATCTTACCTTATGTCAGTAGTGGAGTCCAAATTAGCAGTCAGAAGGACCTATGTTCTGTAAAAAAAAAAAAAAAAGGTTATCTATATGCTTTTCAACTCATTTCTACTAACTCAAGGATGCACACTGATATTTAATTTTTTTAAATTTACATACTGTACGCGGACGTTTGAGGTTTCATAGTCCAGCATACAGTGTCAGCTCGGTGTCGCATTTAAAACAGGTCAATATATAGTTTTTTTTTTCTTTTTCTTTTTTTTCTTCAAAATCGGAATATAGACGTCCTTCGCGCTGGCTGATTCCGGAGAAACATACGATGTAAACTTTCGTTCCTACCAAAACATTAGTTCCGAGAAAAAATTATTAATTGCAGAGTTTAACCATCATAGAGTGAAAGTGTATAATTTGCATGTGTTTTTGTGTCCTGACAGTTTAACAGGGCGAGCTTGACAGGGCATTAGAACGAGCAGAGAGAGAGAGAGAGAGCCCCAGCCGCGCGCGCGCACTCACCCGAGCGCTGTCTTGAATGCAAGACTCTTGCTCTCTCTCTCCCTCGCGCATATTAATCAAAATCAATTGATACGATGGTGTCGAAAAAAACTGAAATGTTTTCTGTGTTGACAAATCTTGTGCGATATCCTAAATTGCCGAATGCATTGCTTGTTTTTTCTGTTTACATTTCATGGTGTGACACTTCTCTTCTCCCATGATCGAACACAAATTGCTGCTACGTCAGAGCGGCCAAAGCGTCAACAAGCTTCCCCGTACTTTTTGACAAGCGTCCTTGACTGGGCTGGTCCAACGAACCGTTCGGTACGTAACGCGTATCGTTACACCCCTAACAAATACACAATCATAAATTCCGTGCTGAAGTTCAGGCCCTGCATATTATATATATTTTATTTTTATTTTTATTTAAGACGTTAGTTAAGGCAGCAGGCGTGTGTTGTTTAGGCGGCCGTCTAAGCTGTAAAGTGCTGTGGGAAATTCTGGACATACCTCCTGCCAGCAAAGTTAGTTAGCTAGTTAGCTAGCTAGCAGGAAAATACACTATTTGCTAGCGCAGCAAGCGCCGCTGCTTTCAGTGCGGAGAAACTGACTTAAGTAACGTTAGGTGAGCCAACAGAAACGTACAAAGTTTGTTTCACTTAGAACTTACCTTCATGGTTCCATATTCACTTCTTCCCGTCTCCGTCAACAAGTCTGCCAACCATCGAAATGTGGACCATCTGGTACATGTCTGAGAAAGACCGCTCAAATGTGGGGAGGGGCTTTGACGTCAAGGTTGCCAGATTCACTGATGTCACTCCATTACATTTTACTTGGAAATATCAACTAATTAAGCCAATGAACTGGTTTAGTGAATATTATTTGGATCGAATGATTCAATTTACATACAAAACTGAGGACACATAATTACAAACAATCACCAAGTATTGCACTACATGAAAAACTGCTATTTTAAAGTAATAGCACTGAATTGGTATTTTTTTTGTAGAATTTATATAGATAATTGAAATAATAATTACAGGGCCAAAAAATCATTTTTTTCAGTGTAGTAGAATAGGTTACACTTTACTTGAAGGGGTGTGCATAAGACTGACATGACACCGTCATAATCATGACATGACACATGTCATGAATATGAAGGAGGTTTTATGCATGTTTATGATAACTGTCATTAAGTGTCATTCGCTCAATTATGACATTTTTAATGCAAATATGACATTGTGTGAGATGTCTTTGTTATGGCAACTTGACATTACTAAGACAACACAACCTGTCATAAATATGTCATAAACATGACAAAGCAGATTAATTATCAAACTTAAGAAACCACTTTGATTTATGGGTTGGTTTTGACATTTGCTATCATGAAGCCATTATAACATTTTAATGACAAATTAAATTTGTACCACTGTAGTTGAGGTCAAGAAAAACATTCATGACACAGTTATAATGGCCTCATGACAGCCAATGTCAAACCAACCACCTGACAGTTTAATGAAATGTTAACCCATAAAGCTGTTTTTTTAAGTTTGTTAATTAATCTGCTATGTCATGTTTATGACACATTTATGACAATTTATGTTGTCTTGGTAATGTCAAGTTGTCACGACAAAGACACTGACAGGTTATGATGTCTTGGTTTATGTCAAGTTGTCATAACAAAGACATCTCAAACAATGTCATATTTGCATTAAAAATGTCATAATTTAGTGAATGACACTTAATGACAGTTGTCATAAACATGCATAAGACCTCCTTCATATTTATGACATCTGCCATGTCATGATTATGAAGGTGTCTTGTCAGTCTTATGCACACCCCTTCAAGTAAAGTGTTACCGAAGAATATTTATAAATGATTCGATATATCCATAACATGTAAAAGAATAATATGTAAAGAATAACTAATAAAATAAATAATTTGAATAAAGACATTATCATAAACATTGACCATTTTGGATACACCAGTTATGAAAATGTTACTGCTTAATCTGTTTTATGCAAACTTTAAAATTACAGTGTAATAATACATTGTGTAATTATGCCTTTATTACAATGTAAAAATACATTGTGTTATTATACCTTTATTACAGTGTAATAATACATTATGTAATTATACCTTTATTACAGTGTAATAATACATTGTGTTATTATACCTTTACAGTGTAATACATTGTGTAATTATAGCTTTATTACAGTGTAATATATTGTGAAATTATACCTTTATTACAATGTAATAATGCATTGTATTATACCTTTATTATAGTGTAATAATACATTGTTATTATACCTTTATTACAGTGTAAAAATGCATTGTGTTATTATACCTTTATTACAGTGTAATAATACATTGTTATAATACATTGTTATTATACCTTTATTACAGTGTAATAATACATTGTGTCATTATACCTTTATTACAGTGTAATAATACATTGTTATAATACATTGTGTCATTATACCTTTATTACAGTGTAATAATACATTGTGTCATTATACTTTTATTACAGTGTAATAATACATTGTGTAATTATAGCTTTATTACAGTGTAATATATTGTGAAATTATACCTTTATTACAATGTAATAATACTGTGTCATTATACTTTTATTACAGTGTAATAATGCATTGTGTTATTATACTTTTATTACAGTGTAATACAGTGTCATTATACCTTTATTAGTGTAATAATACATTGTGTCATTATACCTTTATTACAGTGCCATAATACTGTGTCATTATACCTTTATGACAGTGTAATAATACGTTGTGAAATTATCCCTTTTTTACAAATGTAATAATACATTGTGAAATTATCCCTTTTTTACAAATGTAATACATGTGTAATTATACCTTTATTACAATGTAATACATTGTGAAATTATACCTTTATTACAGTGTAATAAACTGTATGATGTCGATCTGGAGATAAAAGTCTACATTTTAATTAACATGAATGTAAAAAAAATCTGACCTGCTTGTTTTCGGGATGATCTGGGTTTGTCATAAATGTTTCCATCACTGTCCCTCTAAATCAACCTAACATCTTGCTTGCTGTTTGATGGCTGGCTGGTGGATGGATGAATGGTGGATGGATGAATGGTGGATGGTTCTGCTTCCTGGTGCATGCTAATGAGCTGTTGGAGGTGAGCCTGATGTTCAGCCTGATCAACAAGGTCACTCATCTCATTCAGGAGACGGTCCATCTCAGAATCAGACATAGCACACAATATAAACACACTACTACAGAGAGAGAGAGAGAGAGAGAGAAAGAGAGAGCGAGAGCGAGAGAGTAAGATAGCACGAGAGAGAGAACACAATACAACAGTACAGAGTAACAAGATACAAGACAAATGTGGCTCTTAAAAGTGCCTTTTTTATGTAATGAGATGCTGCTAATAAGTAGGAAAGGACAGGGATTAAGGAACCTGCAGAGAAAGAGAATAACAAACCAAAAAAAGAATAGATCACCAAACTACATATTACAATATGAATAATTAGTAGGCTAAGAAGTTAAGTAAATGCTGCTGTTAGGTGGTTTTCGGGGACCGTGCTTTGGATGTTTGAAGTTCATGTAACTTCTTGACCTGCAAATGTCCTGTAATAATGTAGGCAACCACTCGTTAAACATAAATAAGGTAAATAAGTAAGTAATAAATATGGTAACAGTTCATGTTTTACTTATACAATTTAATCCAAATAACACGTGTTGAGTGAACAATCAGCAATCAAGAGCATTCAACAGAAGTGCTCTCTCTCTCTCTCTCTCTCTCTCTCTGGTCAGTTAACGTTAATAATAAGCTACATGCCTCGTTTTACTTTCTTTGCCATTGACATCCGACTGAACTACAAACTTTCCACTGACGTCTGATGCGCTCGACTAGCTTGCGCGTCTGTGTCCACTCAACACAGCGCTCAATCCACTGCACGTTTTTTCTCTTATCAGCTCGCACCACAGGCGTTACTATATTCTGTTTAATATTTCACTAATAAGATATATTTACCTCATAGACAGCCTTCTTTTTTATCCCCATTACAATTTCTGTTGTCAGTGTTTCTTTGTCCAGGGTTTCTGCAGGTTTCAGTAAGTCAAATTGAAGACCTTTTTAAGACATTTTAAGACCATAAAGATTTAAATTTAAGACCTACACGACGCATTATCCAAGTTAGATAGATAGTTACCTCGGGATCATTAGTGTATCTATCTATCTATCTATCTAGGATTATCTGATGTGTGTGTGAGAGAGAAAGGGAGAGGTCGATATTTTTTTAATAGAAAATTGTACTTTTGCATATTATACTGTAAAAACACAATTATTGTTGATTTTAGTTGATCATAACTAGAGAGGAAATGATGAGATGATTAAAGGGGCCAAAATTATCACGGTTATCACAGAATCCTGTTCAAAAAGTACTAATACTACAGAATGAAGTCAATTCAACAAGTTTTATGTCGAAAAACAGTAAATAACAAATAGATTAGCATCAATATGCACTTTTTGTTTACGTAAACATTAAAATACCATTAAAAATGATGGCCAGATTTTAAAAGTGTCTTGTAACATGTTATCTACTAACATGTACAAGTTCAAATAAAGTTTTGACAAAAAAGGTTTTATACAAAGATAAACTCATATGTCAGCCTTTAAATATTTTTTTATAAAAACAATCAGTAAAAAAATATAAATTACTGACATTTACACATTATCTTATATTTATTAGTAGTGTTTGGGTGCACCCCCATCCTTCATGTTGACTGAGCTTTCAATGTTGTTATGGAAAGGGGTGATTGGTTGGTTCCTGTCACATGACCTGCGGTGCGTTTGCACCATTCTGAAAAGTTTAGATTTTTTTCATCTCGTTGCGCCTGGTAAAAAAATGAGCGCGTCGCTTCAATTATGAGCGCGCTTGCCGCACACCTACATTTGAACAAACTTGAGCGCGCAAAAGACGTGATATGTGAACGGCCTCTGGCGAACTACAGATGTGGCCTTTAAAAACGCGCGTTTTCTCCCGCGGCATTCGTCAATTCGTCTCGTAGAGTCTCGCAGAATTCTGCAAGTGCTTTCGGGGGGCACTACTTACAAATTCTCTCAATGTGTTTCACTTCACAGAATATCCACCAGGAGGCGCATAAAAAACAACACACTCAAAGCCTTACAAGATTTCTCTTAAAACACTTTTTTAAGATTGTATAATATGTTTATAGATTATTACTTTACATTAGATTTTTTATTTTACTTCACATTATGTCATGATTGTGAAAAAAAAAATCCACAATAAAATATAAATTATAAATAGTAATAGACACAAATATTTACAGTAGACCTACTGTATAATACAGACATTTGACAACATTTACGATTTTTTATATGCTTTGTCATTGCTGTGGTTTCCAGGAGATGAGTGCATGCAGAATAATAAGGGACTGTTCGCAGGGCCGGCGCGTCCTCATTCGCCCTTGAATATGTTCAACACTATAAAATCTGGTGAAATACAGGCCTAGCCTACTCTTTTTTTTTTTTTCTTTCTTGTATAGCCTATAGCCATTTTAATAGGATGGACAGTTGAAGGAACCCATATATTTGCTTCCTCTTGGCCTACTAAAGTGTTCATACAACGGGAGGATTCTCTGGCTAGAGCAGAACAGCGGAGTGTGTGGACAGAAGTGCCCGAGCTTGTGTTTTGGGTTAAGCTGCGTTGCTTTGACACTGTGGAAAGTAGAATAACAGAAACAAAATGTATTTTACCCATTATTATCAATCTAAATTAATCACGTTTTTAATTTAACTTAATTTCGTTTTTCTTTATTTAAATTTCGTTTTTTCTTTATTTAAATTTCGTTTTTTCTTTATTTAAATTTCGTTTTTCAAATTTCGTTTTTTCTTTATTTAAATTTCGTTTTTTCTTTATTTAAATTTCGTTTTTTTCTTAATTTAAATTTTGTTTTTCTTTATTCAAATTTCGTTTTTTTCTTTATTTAAATTTAGTTTTTCTTTATTTAAAAAAATATTAGACTACCTTAAAAGTAGCCTATTGCTGAAGTTAACAGACCTGTGTGTTTGCGTTTAATAAATAAGCAAATAAGCCCTGCCCGCGTGAGGCACGCCGCTTCCCGCTCGCGCTGTTCTGTATACTAAAAGTTTTTAAATTCTGAACGTGTCGCGTCTCGCGTGTCCATCTATATTGCACAAAATGCGACACTGCACTCCCTTGTGAAGTCGATTGGATGAACGGTTCTCGAAATAATCAAAACAGACAGACAGAAATAGGCTATAGAGATCCCTGCCTTTATTAGAGAGAAGAATATGTTCAGCCCCCGGGCCCGAAGCTTCAAATATTCGATGTTCATTACTACCGAAGCTTCGAAGCTAAAAAAATGGTATTTGGACCAGCCCTAGGGGCGGCACAATTGTTTTTCGCCTAGAGCTGCAGAAGTGCATTCGCGGCCCTGACTGTTCGCTACCGGAGGAGTTTTGAGATCTGTAGTGAAAAATGACTTGACCCTCACCCTCCCTTCTCCAGCAAGAAATTTTTCTATGACCCTCCAAAATTATTGTGAAAAAATTGCATGACCCTCCCCGATAATTTATTGATTACTTCTGTACTGGTTTGCATTTGGCAAAGATTTTTTATTTTTTATTATTATTATTTTTACAACCATGGCAAACGACTAAACTCCTGCTTTCTCATCTTGGCTGTAACGATAGACCAAACGATTCGGTTCGTATCACGATTTTGAACTTTAGATTTAAAAGAAATCATGTTTTCGGTGCTGATGCGAACCAATAAAGCACCTAAAAGCTGTCACAAAGAACGGCAAAAGTATGATTATGAATAGGCTATGTCAAATATAAAAATGAGAGATTTTGCTGACTCGCGATCTTCGTAGTATAGCTTTGAACACGCCAGAGAGAAATGTCTGCAGAGAGCATGTTTTCTTTCGTTTTGAAATGTTCTTAAAATACGACATTTCAAGCTTTCTATACATTTCTCAGCCTCAGGTCTGTGAGGCAAATAGCCTACTTTATACGCTGAGTTTCGGTTCATTTATGAGACGAGAGTCCAGTTCACGCGCTGGCGCCTCCGTGTCATGATTATCTATTTTCTACTATAAATGCAGAAATTTTTTCCTCATAAATGCAAACACGAAAAATACAATGAAAATAATATGTTCTGTGGAGGCTGCATATAATCCATCTAAAGGGTGATCAACAGTTATGACTTCTAAAATAAAAACAAAATAAAAATGACCAGAAAAATCATTATGGGGAAGTGGTATTAACTATTTGGTAAAACATAATACAATTATTTTAATTACGCATTTTGTTCAGTTTTGCCTTTACAAAATGTTCCCTGTTTTTTATATAATTAATTTAACCTGAGATGTGCGTTATATCGCCTTTTGATAATTCTTTGTGTTATCGAATTTTGACACAGTTTCATTGTTTGTTCATAATAATTTGATTCATAATTATGTAATTTTTTTCTAAAAGTAGCAATATTTTAAAGAGATAAAAAGACAGAGAAATGACAGATAAATTATAGTCTGGTCACATATAATATGGCCAGATCAATTAAATGTATTGCAGAAATACAAGTGAAATAGAAGCACACATCTTACCTAATTCAGACTAAAACACATCTATTTAGCCTCACATACTGACTTTATTTGTAGTTCATACTGTTTTAATACCCTGTATTTTCTTTCTCATTTTTAGGAAAAGCACTTAATTAGGCTACCATTGTTTATTTCTATATCAAATGTCATACACTTGCAATGAAGCTAAAAATATAAACAACTACATCGTTATGTTGATATCCTATATTTTTACAATAAAACTTACGACAAACATGTCTTAATGTCCTCAGTTGTTGCGTATACCGAGCTACATCGAACACATTTGTACTTTCCTTGAACCCATTGTGCTAGTTCACTTTTACCGCGTGCTTTATACACGTTGCTCACCGTTTTGAACTTGAACGTGTCCCAGGTGTGCCTGACCTCAGTAGTCATAGCAACAATAATCAGACACACCTGGATTAATCAGTGGTTTCATAAATGAAACCACTCATAGGTATTCGCAGTTGTTTCAACAAACATGGAGGCAAAGGCATTTTACTCCAAGAAGGATGCAAAGAAAGCTACCAATAAACGAAAGGTAAGAAATCAGTTTTTTGTATTTGTGTGTTTCTTTTAATATTAACCAATTTTGACTTGCTGTAGGCCTATTGTACTTTCAGTTTGTGTTGTACTTGTGTCTTAACCATACTGTACATTTTTCTACAGAATTCTGGAAAGGAGAACAACCCTTGTCAATCCTCAACACAAAAAACTCGACTAGTAAAAAAGAAATCTGTATGTATTTGAAATTTATTGTAACTGTAACGAGCAATTGTATATAGCCCATATCTCCGTTTGATAAAGTAAATTTTTTTCCTGCTGGTTTACAGGCTGCACTGATCCATCACCGAAGCCCTCCTGTCAGCATATCAAAAGAACAGCTTTCAGCCTTGACTCGAAGGCTTCTGGATTTGGAGGCAAAAGTTGGCTTGTTGGAGGCACGTTTGAATGAGAGGTCTCACCCATCTCATCCGCCGACCGTTGATCAATCTACAGCTACGGATATTTCGGTTAATGTTCCTCCAACTCCGGTGGAAACTCAGAGTGAATGTCAACAGTCGATCCTCATCCATCCGTCTGGTCACGGGGACTTTAATTCAACAAGCGGACATTTGGACAATGACGATTTAGGGTTCCCATCTGCCGCTTCTACACCGTTTATTGACCGCACTCGTCCTGCAGATATAACGGTGGACTCAGCTTACTTAAACCACCAACTGTCAACAAATTCGATGCTTGATTACAATTATTCACCTGTTCAAGAATATCCATCGTCTTCTCCTCTGTCCAGCATATCACAGCATTGTCCTTCAGCAATGTCATCATTTTGTTTGAGATTGCCTGAAACACCAAGAACCTCTTCATATTTTCAGTCTCATAATCCTGTTCGACGGTCTCTCATGGGAGTGATTCTACATGATGTGACTTTAAATCTCGTGTCCCTGGAGGTCGAGAAACAACTTTATGTGGATTCAGCAAGATCAGACGGTACACCTAAAGCAGATCGATTCGCTGCTGGTTTGTTTAAAAGGTTAATTCCCCTTACCGTTTATCAGGACTGGGTAGGTTCCGTGAATTATGATGGTTCGAAGGGAAAAAACGCTCTGCCTGGGAATCTACGTCAAGCAATTTCCGATGCTGTTGCTAGGAAATTCCACCCCACACCGCGTGACTGGAAGCTTATAAGAGACAGAATTAACGAACTTCTCCGAAAGAAGAGATTAAGTTTTCCTCTTTTTTAAAACTCCATGCTGTAATTTTTTTTTTTTAAACTTGTGTGTTGTAGAGTATTTGGAGTAAAGTGTTTTGCTGCTCTAAATAGGCTATATATAAGCTAGGCCTATATTTTTTTAAATCTGTGTGTTGTAGAGTATTTGGAGTAAAGTGCTTTGCTGTATTTTTTTTAATAAAAGCTATACTTCTATGAATCAGATCCTTCAGGCGTGTCTGATTAGAGTTCAAATAAACATCTGGCCTGAGTTCAGCCCCGACTATCTGCGCAGAATCGATCACCGGTGATCAGCGCGAGATGCATGCCGGTTAGAAATGTGTCCGAGTGCGGTCCGCCTTGCTCTGATGTCATGCTGACCTATGTCAAAAATCTCTCGCAAGCGCAAGGCGCACGTGTCGGATTCTGCAGTCGAGCGCAGTTGCTCTCCGCTGACTGCGCTGATCGGAAACGACTTGCTGACGACACAGCTTAATGCTCATTGGTTTAAACAGCTGTGATGTATTGTTCTCTTTTAAAATGTTTTGATTTTAAAACTCGAATATCATGTTTTATGTGTATATGTTAGGCTATGTGTGGATATTCCCAACTATATGACAGTGTGATCTATGGGTTATGCAATTTAATTTTTTATAAAATAAATAAAAACACATATGTCTGTATTAAAGAAAAAAAAAATATTGATAAATGTATTTGGAATGGAATTAAATAAGTACTTTGGGTGTCTTGTTAATTTTATTTATTTTCATATAAAAGCAACAGAACTTGAATTACATCCAGTTTATTAGCAACACTGTGCACGAGCGTGAATCCCGCGATATCCATCTTTAATCTCGCAGGTGTCAGATCCACCACGAGAAGAGAAAACTGTCCGGCTTGCCTGCGCTTTTTTCACTCCTCCTCTCACTGCAGCCGCCTACTCTCGCATACATTTTAGGCGAGGCAAGTCGCATTTTCAGGATTATTTGATGAATAAAAAGTTAAAAAGAACTGTATTTATTTAGAATAGAAATCTTTTGTAACAATATACACTACCGTTCAAAAGTTTGGGAACAATAACTATTTTTTTTAAAGAAATTAGTACTTTAATTCAACAAGGATGCGTTAAATTGATAAAAGGTGATGGTAACGATTTATATTGTTAGAAATGTTTTTATTTTGAATAAATGCTGTTTTTATGAATAAATGCTGTTAACGTTTTACTCATCAATGAATCCTGAAAAAAGTAATTAAAAAAAAAATATATTAAACAGCACAACTGTTTCCATCATTGATAATAGCTGAGTATCAAATCATCATATTAGAATGATTTCTGAAGGATAATAAGACACCAAAGACTGGAGTAGGCTACTTGCTGATGAAAATTCAGCTTTGCGTCACAAAAATAAATTACATTTTAAAATATATTAAAAAAGAGAACCATTATTTTAAATTGTAATAATATTTCATAATATTACTGTTTTTTTTTTTTTTTTTTTTTTTTTTTTTAACTGCAGGCTTGATGAGCATAAGAGACTTCTTTCAAAAACATTAAAAATAGTAATGTTTCCAAACTTTTGACTGGTACTGTAAACGTAATCAGTCAATATTAAAGATATCAAGTTTATATTTTCACAGAATGTTCTTTACATTTATGTAGGGTGATTTTATGTAGAAAACATTAAACCCACAAACACTTAAGCTGGGTTTTCACAGGTGTAGATATGCTAAGGCAGGGATGGGCAACTTCGGTCCTGGAGGGCCACTGTCCTACAGAGTTTAGCTCCAACCCTACTCAAACACACCTGAACAAGCTAATCAGCTTGTTAGGAAAATTAGAAAGCTACAGGCAGGTGAGTTATGTCAGGGTTGGAGCTCAACCCTGCAGGACAGTGGCCCTCCAGGACTGAAGTTGCCCATCCCTGTGCTAAGGTATATTAATATATTAGATATATATAATATATAATTAGATATATTAAGTTGGGTTTTCACAAGTGTTTTGTATGTAGATAAATACAGTCCTTCCACATGTACAGTGAAGAAATTTCAAAATGACCAAGATAAGTAAGCTTCATTCCGAAGACATCAGGGTGATGAGATCTGCTGGAAAATCAACTCGGGAAATAAACCGCCATCTGAATTCTGTTGGTGTATACGCAACACTGAGCACTATCAGAAGACATTACAAAGAACGAACAACAACCAAACGCAAACCTCGCAAAATTAATCAGTAAGTTACCTCTCGGTGCTATCACAAACTCTACTATGACATATATTTGTTGTGTGTCCATTGTCAAATGTTTATTTCATGTTTTGCTTTTGTTTTAGTGACATTGTCGCAGCCATAGAGAGAATCACTAGCCAAAACGATGAAATGGCGGCAAGCTCTGCGAAAAAACAGCTATGGCGTGACAAAGGAGTGGACATCAGTGAGCGTTCAATCCGCAGGGTCAGGCAAAGACTTGGATGGAGGTATGGTAAAACTTTTCACTGCCCCATGATCAGAGATAAAAATAAAGAGAAGCGTCTTGAGCAAGCGCAAAAATGGATCGCCGAGAATGAGACATTTAATGATGTCATTTTTACGGATGAAACAACTGTGGCTTTGGATCGCTTTGCCACCATGTCATTTCGTAAGACAGGAAGACGTGTGTTTAAACCAAAGCCAAAGCATCCTCTGAAAGTTCATGTTTGGGGAGCAATATCCAGACTTGGACCAGGACCTATCGCAATCTTTGATGGGATTATGGATCGTACTTTCTTCGAAGACGCTATTATTAAAGAAACTGCTTCCCCATATATTCGGGAAACCTTTGGAGTCCACCACCGTTTTTTTCAGGACAATGATCCGAAGCACACTGCTGCAAGCAAAGTCATTGCTGCAGAGGGTATCAACTGGGTAAAGACTCCACCAGAATCCCCGGATATGAATCCCATTGAGATGGTGTGGCATTCTCTGAAAGATTATATTCGGAAAGAAGCAAAACCAACCATAAAATCTGAGTTAATTGCTGCCATAGACAAATTCTGGTTTGAGGAACTTACAGAAAAGGCATGCAACAAGTACATCAACAGATTGTTTAAAGTTCTTCCAGTTGTAGTGAAGAGTCATGGTGGACATACTGGAATGTAGCTGTACAATAACTTTCATGCCTTAATAGTCTGTGTATGACCCCTTTCAACAAATAAAAGCTTTTTAATTATATGGTCTTTTTGCTGTATTTTTGTAGCCTAGTAGATTAAATTGCATGCCAGGAAGAGCCTTATGCTTTGTATTGACATTTGTTGTTCACATGAAACGTGAAACTTTCCATTTAATGTCAGTTGGTTATCAACATTATGTCAAATTAAGTTACGCGATATCAACTTATTTTTATAAGTTATAAACATTAATTTGAAATAACTTAAAGCGTATATGTATAGTAGCCTAGATTTGCTTACAGTACATGGCATTTAAACAAAGGAACTGCAAGGGTAGGAATTAAAACCCCACACGCTGGTGAAAACTGGAAAAACCGGTTTCCCTGAGAGGAGATCGATTAGCATTGGGGGATGGCAAAGAATTGGCAGACCTGGGGGGTGGGTGGTTTGTAATTTATTGACTCTGTGTCAATTGGTAGCAGCTAAAACAAAGGCCCCATCCACACTACTGCGTTTTAGTTTAGAAACGGAGAATTAAAACGAATACAATCTGAAAATGCGGATCACGCGACCATTCACCACCACCGGGCATGCGCATGCGGGTGTAAACCTAGAGACTTTCAAACATAGACTGTAAAAAAATGCTTTCAAACATCAAAATGTAATTTATTAATAGCCTATGTATTTGTGTCAAAATGACATATACAGTAAACATCTTTTCCTATTCTATTTTGCCTGGAAACGCGTCCAACGCTTGCGTGTCGCATAAAAAATAGAAAGTTTACTGGTACTGAATATTACTGTATACTCCATGACTGACGACACCCAATCACAGAGCCGAGCGTGAGCCTCTGTGTCATCGATTCTAAAGTCCTCCGTTTTGACCCATCCAGACCGCGCTCCGGAGATTCAAAACGAAAGACGGGTCGGCAGCGTTTCTAAACTTCTCCGTTTTGGGTCTCCCGAGTTTTTTTTTAGTGTGGACGGGAGGTGCAAACGTAGCAAAAGGTCTCCGTTTTAACGCAGTAGTGTGGTTGGGGCCAAAAGACTGTGCAATTAATTACATTTTGGAATTAACTTCCTTCATGTCGTTTTATTTATACACTGTAAAAAATATTTTTTTGAGTTTGTAAGTATAAAGTTAACATTAAATATGTTTTACAAACAATTGGTTTACAAACTCTTGGAGATTTTTGGTTACCATCATTCAGAAGAGTGGTGCTTGTGTTTAGACTTGTGTTTTACGTGATTAAAACACGTAATTTTTTATTTTTTACTTTAGATTTAAAAAAATCATGTTTTCGGTGCTGATGCGAACCAATAAAGCACCTAAAAGCTGTCACAAAGAACCGGCAAAAGTAATGATTATGAATAGGCTATGTCAAACATAAAAATGAGAGATTTTGCTGACTCGCGCCTCCGTTTCTGCTATATTTACTTCGTATTTTTTGGTGAAACATTGATTAAAATTATTATACAATTAATAAAAAACGAAATTCACTTTAAAGAAAGGCTTTGTGCTTTCTGTTTGAGGTCTCTGTGAAAGTTTTAAAGTAGCTTTCAGAGCGGTCATGTCCGAGAACTGTCTCGTCCGTATACATTTTTTTTTTTTTCCTCATAAATGCCAACACAAAAATAAAATAATTTATTCTGTGGAGGCCGACCCTTCTTCATCCGGTGTGTAGTATTACTTTTGGTTTGCGCAGTGTAATTCATAGAATTAGGCTACTAAAAATATGATTTTGCCACCTAAAATTTTAAACACGTCACATGTGTATTTCCCTCATATTAAATATAAAACGCATGTGTAGACTAATATTTTTCTGTCTGGACTCCTATTTGAAGGTAGTATGGATATATATAAACAGACGTTTCAATATATTGGTATTAAATGCATTTTCTTAGAATTTATATTTCAAGTTTTGACTGCAATGTCACGTCCATAACGCTGGAATTGCCCAATTTTAAAGAATTTATCCTCAACTAGTTTTTTGGTGTAGGTCTACGTATTTTATTATGTTAACTTCAAATAATACTAATAGTAATTCAAAGTAAAAGCTTTCTATAGATACATTTCTGAGTTTCGGTTCATTTATGAGACGAGCTCCAGTTCACGAGCAATGCAAGTTATATCCCGCCGGTGCCTCCATGCTCTGATTACAATTTTTTTTTTTTTTTTTTTTTTTTTTTTTAACCTTTATTTATCCAGGTAAACTGTTTGAGAACCACTTCTCATTTACAAACATGACCTGGCAAATTGTCTGCTATATTATTTATTAAATACAGGCAAATGGTTGATAAAATATTGATTAAAATTAAGATACAATTTATACAAAACGAAATTCACTTTAAAGAAAGGTTTTATACAAAACAAAACTTAATGTGGTCAAAATTATGTCTCCCGATATATTGCGCATCTTATGCAGTTCACTTTTCATATAATCAGCATAGATGAAATAAAAAAATAACCATTATTTACACATAGCCTAAATATGAAACTAAATACATTTTCTTTAATGGCTACAGCATGCCTACAGTACAGAGAAATTGAATGTCAAAGTGGAATTTGAGCGAATGCCGTTTTACCAGTGATCATGTGGGGCAGGTGTGCGTTTTTTGAATAATAATCAAATAATTCCCAGGTTCGTCGAATATTATTTTTTGCTTTAAAACGCCCATCCCTACAAAATACGAAATGTCTTAATCAGATAACAGGCAAGCATCATAACATAAGAAAATATAAATAAGCCCAAATAAAGAAGTAAAAAAAATAAATGAAATAAAAAATACATTCAAGTAAATAATAAATAAATAAATAAATAAAAGAGGCCCAGTAGCTTCTGCAGCACGAACACAAGCATGTAGTCGGCAATTGTTGCTGACTAGTTGACACTGGTGTGATGACATCATCGTTTCACAAAATGTACGGATTGGCCGTATAGAAAACGCAAGGCTGGCGTTTTCAGATTTATCCACCTTGGGACCCGGTAAAAAAAAAAAATAAATTAGCGGTTTCAGTCTCCGAAAACGCCGGATCCGAAACACCAATATGATACAAAGTTTGTATGGATACAGCTAAACGCGTCTCCGTGTGGACACGGCCGAAGTCGAGCACACATATTACCGTCAGTATGGCCTACATGAAACACGACTGCCATCTACAGGTTTTAGTATTTCCTGCGTCCAACACCTAATCCCCCTTCTGCAGAATCCCGCAGAATTTCGGAAGTGCTTGTGGCATTCTTCTCTCTGAGACGCGCATTTTTAGAGGCCACATCTGTAGCTCATATCAAGCCACGAGCTATTGGAAAAACAGGAATAACATGATCAGGGTAGTTGTATAAACTTTGCCTTGCCAGACTTAAAACAAACTAACTAACTAACTAACTAACTAACTATCTATCTATCAAAGAATAAAATATTATAAGGCCCACTTAGCTAACTCTGAGATCTTGATATATATATATATATATATATATATATATATATATACTGTATATATATATATATATATATATATATATATATATATATATATATATATATATATATATATATATATCAAGATCTCAGATCTATCAGAGACTCTGGCTAGCTACTTTGCATCTCATTGTGATGCAAAAAAAACCTTGTATTATGTCACTCTCTTTCTAATACAGCTCTTACAGTGGGGTTCGAAATCATCAAATACGATAACATGTTTTTTTTTTGGCCATAACTTCATCATTTTGGACGTGTAAATACTTATTAATTTCTCTTGCTTATTTGACTGTTGTAGGCTACTTACCGTGGTGGAATCGCGTTGGGCAATGGCAACGTTATAGGCTGAGGATGTCCATATTAAGCAATATAAACATTTCTGCAGTAGGCTATTTAATTTATCACAACTTCATAATCAGTATTGAGATGAAAGATCTATAAATGTAGGCAATTCTTTTTTTCTCTGGACCAGACAATACATAATTCTATGACAGGGTTCTGGTGTTGTTTACCCATAGCGACGGTTGCTATGAGACACAATCAAGTAAAAACAAAAAAACAAATGCAAAGTAGGAGGCCCACTATTAGCCATTGTAAATTGAAATACCATCGACAATTATAAAATATCCCACCTAAATTAACCCTCTGGGGTCTAAGGTGTTTTGGTGTCCTTGAGATGTTCTGACATGCCCTGACATTTGTGCTTTTTTCAGTTGCTTATAAACATATTAATGGCAAAGGTGTAAATTCACTCTATATAGCACAAACAGGGCTACCATAATATGTCAGCCACATGTATGTACATGTTTTCATTTTTGAGAGAATAATGTTTATGCATGGTTATTGAAAAAACTAAAAATGAAAGTTTCTGAAATAAGGCCACAAAACACATACTAAATATGTGTCAATAAGACTTTTGATTAATGGATGTCGCCTAGAGTTTTTTCTTCAAAATGATGTGAAAATCATCCTGCCTAATCATTCACATAAAACGATACATTGATTTAAATTTTGTGAAACACTTTTAGTTTGGAAAGGCAATATGCGGATGGGGCGTAAACGTTCCAACACCATCATGAATATTTAGTAGTTCACACCTGATGAGACAATTCCCCTACATACTTAATGAGCCATTCATTCAGGTGTGTCACCTATAGCCACAAGAAAAAATACAAGAGCAATATATATATATATATATATATATATATATATATATATATATATATATATATCTGTAGAAATTATTGAACTTAAATATACAAGCTTCATAAAAATCATTCTAGAAGAAAATTTCAGATGGCATTTAGAGGCTTTTGCATCTCAACTCTTCATATATACACACATATATATACACACTACCAAATTGGTTCACAGTTGGAAGCATCGCAATTTTTTTTTCACAAATTGTGCTTGCAAATTGTATACTATCCAAGGTAAACATGTCTAGTAATTGTGCAGTTAATTCTCATACTGTATTTTCAGTTTTGGAATATTTATCCTCTCCCCAAATTTGTCACTAATAAAACACAATTAGAATAATTTATTTAAAGAAAAGGCTCATATTTACCTTTTAATAGTTTGTTTACATCTACCTTGTAAATATATATTTTTTTTTTATTAAAAAGGATACAATTACAACAACATTTCAAGTGTATTCTTGCTTTGTAAAAACTAAAGTATACAAAACGTATTATTTGATGACTTTATTTTTGACAAAACATACTATATTTAACATATGAGCAAAATTGGCAAACAAAAGCTTATTTGATGTGTCAGTCTATTGTACAGTAAAAACTTTATAGTCAACGTTTTTTAAAACTAAAGTATACATTTTATCATACGTATTTCAAAGTAAAGGATTCGTTAGTTGATGACTTTATTTTTGACAAAACACATACAGTATAGCCTATATTCCTCATCTCAGTATAGCAATATAGTTTGCTAAAAGCTGTTCATTCATTCACACACAAAAATGCCAGCTGTAGTAGCTACACAACAGTGCGCATATGTACATTCATTCATTCACGCACAGAAACGCGATTCATATTTCAACAGTCTTTTTGCGTGTATATACAGACACTTTTGCGATTAGAACAAAGGGAACTGAACTGACCTATTCCTCAGCCGGGTCTGTTGCTCCTCGAAATGAAACTTCTAGCACTTCTGAGGTAAATTTTCCAGGATTATTATCAAGATAGTATTATTCCTCACAGCGTTGAAAAGTACATGAGACTGAAAGTGAACTCGCGGTGTGTGTTATCCAGCTGATTGTGGGCGTTCACAGGTTTGCCTGGATCGCCTCACATTTGCGTTTGAATAGCGCGCGCCTTCCGTGGGCGGGGTCACAATACAACTTAATGAGCTGAGAACGACTGACATCTCTCTCTTTTCATACATAGTACATGAACTGAGAATATTTGTTTTTTATATAAATTACTTCATTTAAAAGAAGAGAATTCAAGCTTCATGCCTGTGTGTCTGTATGCCTGTTTGACTGAGTATTTGCGGAGTTATGGTTCATTTTCGAACGCGTTTCAGAATGGACTACACTGACAGAGAGAAAGCAGAACTCGCTTCGTGTTTATTTTTCTTTATTTGGCGAAAAGCACAACACTTTGTTTTTATTATGAGTATACACAAAAAAATACACACTTAACAGGATCGATTGATGTATAACACAAGCATATAAGATAAAAATTAATATTAGTATTTTGATTATTTTTTGCACTGATAAGGAAAAAAACTAGCCTATCGCGCCTCAGGGGGTTAAGGCATGTTTTAAGCCATGTTAAAGCTACCTGAGAAACTCGACTGAGCTGCTGCCTGGTAAAAAACAGACCGCAGACATATTTGTTATTTGTTTCTGTTTGAACTTTAGAATGATGCGATTGCAAACCGGCACATGACAGTCTAGCAGTGATGGCAAATTACACTTTTTTAAAACTTTGTTCGTTCACTGGATTGTTTTCATTGGACTGATTGATTTGTTGCAATATATTAAGAAATTATCCTGAAATCGTAAGACATTTTCTTGGACAAATTTAAGTACACTCCAATGACAGCCATTAAACCACACGTGCGCACACACACACACACACACACACACACACACACACACACACACACACACACACACACACACACACATTATGGGTGTTGTTCATAATCAATTTGCCTCTACAAAGTATATTCTTTATTAATAAGTAAGGCCTATATTGTGTAATAAATTTGGTGCTTCAATATCACTTTCTTAAGCCACATTAAGCATATCGCTTGATTGCGGTGCCGTTGTCTGTTTTAGCACATACTGCCATCTAGTGGTAGCAGTTTTTCTCAGACAGCTGTGTGTGGATCGTGCAAGGCTGAACCGGCGAAATGAAAGTCTCAAAATCCAAATGAATCAAATAGGATTGACACAGAAACGAGTCAATAAATGCACATCTTGTTGCATGCACATATTCTGACCTACATTAATACAAACCAAGGTTTTGTATTAACAACTGTCTCTATTTGTACAAAATGCTGCACATTCATGCATTTCTGGATTTTGCACACAAAATGTATTGTATTAGTTGAAATGTAGTGACTGACATTTGTGAATTAATAATTGGCACCAGGCTATTAATTTGTAGTTGTTTGTGTGTGGATTGTGGAAATGCTTAAAAATCGCGAAAGGAAAGTCTCAAAATCCAAATGAATCAAATGAGATTGACTCAGAACATCAATGAATCCACGCATGTCACCTGATCCACAAACGCACATCTTCTTTGTTGCATGCGCAAATTATGATACACTAACACAAAAGAAAACATTTGTATTCACAAAAAAATTTCTCTATTTGTACAAATTGCTACACATTCATTCAATTTAGAATAAAATCCTCAACCTTTATCAAATTCATGGATTATAGAGCTTGCACGTGTTAATCATTTTGATACTATATTCATCCCATAATATTGACCCACGAAGACCAGAAGTGTAAAAAATAATTTTTACATAACTTCAGAACAACTGAATCAAGCCCAGTTTTTTTGTGTGTATAGGTAGATAATGTACAAAAAGCCAAAACCATTTTTTTTTTTTACTAAGGAAAAGTCAATTGGTCTCATATAGACCCCAAGAACAGATTGTGTTGCAAAATCGGCAGTCCATCATCTTAGAAATATTACTAGGATTAATGAAATCAAATATTTTATTTTTGTAACTTAAACAGTATAAGGAGACATTTCAATGTCTCATATCTCATGATATTTTTTTTTAAAAAGAGCAAGATTTTGAGAGGAAAAATATATTTTGATTAAATAACATTTGAAAAGACCGTATAAACTGAGCACCAAAGAACAATATTAACTATGCAAATTATTAACAATATACCTAAGTAAAATAAATAAATAGCCAAAGCTATAACACTTCTGTTTTCTTTGTAACAAAATGATGTTGAAAAACAAACTAAAATAAACTAAATGGCTACTGTTTCACACTGAGGTAACTGAGGCTTATTGTCTGTGCTGTAAACCACAAATCAAGTTAGTAAACATTAAACAAATTAACAACTTCTTTCTCTTAAGAAAACCAAACTCGTTGTGGAGTTTGATTTAAGGGAGTTGAAAATTCTTCTTCAGAAACACCATCATGTCCACATTGTCTGTACTGTGACAATGTCCCCTGCAGTGGAAAACACTCTCTCACTGGGGACAGATGTGGCTGGGATTCCAAGGTAACTTTTAGCCAACTTGGCTAAATGGGGAAACTGGTTCTGGTTGTCCTTCCACCACACAAGTGGATTTGACTCCAATGAGAGGCTCTGCACTGCTCTGTAACGCTGCACCCCCTCATCCATCATGTCAGAAAAAGGCTTAGATGACGATGCCTGTTCCATTGGAAAGAAGTCTCCAAACAGTTCAGCCATTGGTGCTCTTTTGACTGGAGGAGGACAGTCACTGCTGCTGGAGGCTATCTCTGATTGCTCCTCCCTGGAAGTCTGACAAAATCCATAACACAATTGCAGCATAATGTTAGATACAATGGAGGATATGAAATCCAGGACAATTACACAAATAAAGCTAGTTTAATAAAGTTAAGCATTTTTTATCTGACTATATTTATTTAAATACTGACTTTAAATAAAGTGCTGTGTAAATCAGTTAGAACTATTTTATTAATTATATTAATATTAAAACAATCAAATACCTGAACAGTCTGTGAAGACTCTTGAAGATTGTGTCATGGGTGGTCTCATCAAGGAAAGGTAGAGATTTGAAATGGGGGTCAAGTGCAGTGCTCATATGAAGAAACTGAATTAGTGCCCTATCTGTATCAGGGTATCTGTCCTCTAAGTCATGTGCAATAGCAGCTTTGATGTCTTTCACTACTGTTGAGTCAGAGCCACTGTGCTTTATGGAGGCCAGGATTCTGTGTTTCAATGGCAAGATCATTGAAATAGTGGGCATCTGCTCAGTGCTCATGACTTTTTTCATTGAACATTGTTTTTTCCTCATAAATGCAAACAGAAAAATAAAATAAAATCAATATTTTATGTTCGGTGGAGAGCCGACCCTTCTTCATCCGGTGGGTAGTATTTATTTTGGTTTGCGCAGTGTAATTCACAGAATTACTAAAAAATATTTTGCCACCTAAAAGTTAAAGTAAATTTTTTGTGTCATGTCTCAGTGTATTTCCCTCATATTAAATATAAAATGCACGGTTTGTTTTATTCAGTTACATTGTCATCTTCTGTGTAGCACACGGTTTACTGCACTTACTTTTGAGTCGGACCAGATGGGACTACGTGGGTTGAAGATGGAGCTTCAGCATTGGTCTCCGAGGGCTGATTGGCAACGAAGAAGCCATGGCGAAGAAGTTCATTGACCAAGTTGGCCTGGGAGCATCTGTCGGGAATGAGCTTGCAGATGACATTGTAGTCCCAGTTTCTGCCATAGCGGACCCAACTTCCTTTGCGCTCTGCACCTCGGCTGCTCTCTCCTCTGGAGTGCTGCTCCTCGCACACACGAGCCAGGTGAACGGAGATGCACTCCTGAGGCTTGTGGCACCGCAAACAGTGGACAAGATGATGATCAGGAGTCCTTTTTTACGATTTTAAAGAACAATTCATGATTTGAAGAAATGTAATTTCAGTAATTGTAAAAAACAAAACAAAACAAAAAAACACTAAATGAGCAGCAGCACAACAGGGCCTGCCCTGCACCATTGCCATTTCCATTGTGAGGGCCTGGAATTGTCATTAAAGGGTGTGAGAGCGTGCACAGATTATGGTCATCTTAAACCTAAACGTTGTCTTTGAAAGCTGAGAAACACAATGAATTTGCTTAAACTTGGTTTAAAAAAATAAATAAAAATAAAATAAAATGCATGACTAATATTTTTCTAATGTCTGGACTCCTTTATTAAGGGAGTATGGATATATAAACAGACATTTCAATATATTGGTGTTAAAATGCACTTTCTGAGAATTTATATATTTACAAATGTCACGTCCATAACCCTGGAATTGCCCAATTTTAAAGAATTTATCCTCAACTAGTTTTGTGGTGTAGGTCTACGTATTTTATAATGTTAACTTCAAATAATAATAATTTAAAGATGTGGTAGCATTGGATCAGGGGTGCGTTTCCCAAAGCCATCGTTGCTAACTAAGTTAGCAACTTTGTTGGTTGCAATGCAATTTCCCATTGCCAACCAACTAAGTTGCTAACAGATTAGCAATGATGGTTTTGGGAAACGCACCCCTGGACGGGAAAGATAACTCTGGCAGTTGGAAGGGGTGTGTCGCGATTCTGCCTTCTCACACCGCGACACAGGTTTGTGGATCTGAGTGTCGCGATTTCGGTTTCATATAGCACATCATTAAATTTTTCACGTGTTCGGCCATGACCGGCGACTGGCCAGTCAGTCTGGCGATTAACATTGTGCAACATCAGCATCACACGTGCACACGGAACGCACATGTAGGAAACCTCGTGAATTTCACACCGCAAGTGTGAGCAGCGCGTATTTTTTTCAATATTATGAAGCTGCAGGCTCCGAGTCTGTATGAAAATACAGTCCCGCACCCAGAGTCCCGCATTCTCAGACCCCTCGTTTTTCAAGACAGCGCCTCCTGCTGTTCGGAAGATCGTATAACAACCTTATCCAAATGCCACTGAAAACAATAGGATGCAATATTACGGTCTTGTTTTATTTAAAGTTATCCAAATAAATATTTGCATTTCCTGTTTAATGCATGTGCCAAAAAAACTCATTGAGTTCTCTGACTAACAAATTACCCAGTAGTTATTTTTTAAACGTGGGTGTAATTGAAAGAAAATGACTGATTTAAGGGATACAATTGCAGATTAAACTATCTTCTAAAAAATGTTATGTGATATTATATTGCTACAATGTTTTTTTTTTAATTCAAATTCCAATTTTTCTTTCAGTTCAACCTATAATGGTCTAATTAACATTATACCATACTAACATTACAAAACCTGTTTTTTGTTTTTTGAATGCGAAGCAAAACTCAAATAAGAATAGACAAAACACCAATAATAAACAATTCTGTACTTTATTTAACGATCACCTAAACATCATCTTGCTGTAAACAGGACAAAGCAAAGAAAAAACGAAGAAAGAATTGTGTTAGTGACTTTACATTTCGTCTACAAATGCATTAAAAAAAACTCCTCATTTATAAGTCGCTTTGGATAAAAGCGTCTGCTAAATGAATAAATGTAATGTAAATGCATAAGGTAAAATAATTACTTTCTGGTAGGCAAATGTTCCTTCTTTTTCATTCTTTTTGCAATCACTCTGTCAAATTCCTCGACTTCACTAAAATAAAAGATGAATGCCATTGTCAAAATATTGTGTAATAATTTTTTTTTTTTTTGCAAATGCAAATTACAAGCATACCTTACCTAGGGTGATAAGTAGGGCCACGGAGGAACACCTCCTCAGCCTCCTGCCAGGATAATACCTGCATCTAACATAGGCCATGAATGATGGCCTGTCCATATAAAGAAATAAATTAATGAATTAATGAATTAATATATAAAACATTGCATATATGACAATAATAGAAACAATCCAATTGACAAACATGTCCGGGCCTACCTCAGGAAAAAGAAAACTACAAATGAACTCCACTTCATCTGTGAAGTTCAGTTGAGTTTTAGAGTTATCCAGCAGAGCTTTGAGGTGTTGAAAAAGAATGGCACACTGCTGCTCACTGTCCATGTAGACTGGCACATGTGGCTTTAGGGGGAACCACTTTGATGGTTTCCCATTGAGAACATCCTGCGGGGCAAACAAAAAGTGTTGTTTTATATATACACAAGCCATCAATGAATAATTGGCATAACCATTAAAAATATAGCTAAGAGCATATTGGATAATCAATTGACAATGTTGAAGTTGACAATGATCACAGCCCTGGGTGAGTCATTTAGGAATGCTAATCTTTAAATGGTGAAAAAGGACCATTTCAGTACCACTAAATGCTGCTCTGTTCCCTTTGAAGTCACAATGCAGTCCACCAGTGTTTCTTCGGTTCTTGCCCGATCTTGGACTGCTTGGACGTGCTGTGGGACATCATGTGTGGTGCTTCATTTTAGCCTATACAGAGGTTGTGTTTTTGCCTCTAATAAGCATTTTGCCTCGTCTGTCCAGAAGGCAAACCTGCGCCCATAGCTTGCAAACAATAATAAAAAAAACGCTCTTGCTCTTACATTTGCAGGATCCTAAATGTGTAATGAAATCTGGCTTTCTTAAAATTGTTGACTGACAGTACAAGCAATGATAATGTTGCTGGGTTCGGCAGGGGCGACCGCATCGATGTATGGTGTACCATGAAATACAACAGCATACGATTGCACTGTCACACACAGTCTTGTGATCTTTCAAAAAAAAAAAAAAAAAGAAGAAAAGATGTTTGCAAATGTTACCTTCATGTTGCACTGCTTTGTTGTAGTGTCCCTTAAGATGTTTTTGAACTTTGGACAACTTTGTGGGTTTGAAATATATGGGGGCACAGAATGGGCAGTGAAAATCACTGCAGCATTTATGACATTTCTGGATTTCTGGAAGTGAATTCCCCATTTGAATTGTTATATCCATCTTTAAAAAAGAGAGAGAGTCAAACTCAAATTCAAATTTTAAGACCACCCCACAGAGCCCATACAGTCAAATTTCAATCAATACAAATTAAAACAAGGAACCCAAACAAAAGGCCAAATTACACATTCTAGCTCACATGTTAATACCATAGACTGGTTAATACATAATGAACGCATAGTAAATTTGATTATTAGGCAGTTGTAAATGGCTGGCAACAACTTCATATCACAGTTAAATTAATATTGATTCATTTTAATACTTACGTTTTATAAGAACTAATTTAAGTAGTCTACATAAATTATATAAAGTAAAATAATTACTCCGGCATTAATAAATTAAATTTATAGTTTTAGGAGAAAAGGTCCGGTAATTAAAAAAAGGTCAAACGGTAAATCTGATTAAATAATTAA
Organism: Vimba vimba; assembly: GCA_022828995.1. Lineage (NCBI taxonomy): Eukaryota > Metazoa > Chordata > Actinopteri > Cypriniformes > Leuciscidae > Vimba > Vimba vimba. The sequence goes on from CM040821.1 coordinate 29,439,979, forward strand.
TGATGACATTCTTTGATATTAACACAGTTAATGTATTTAATTGGTCTACTTTAATGTCAACTAATTTTAATCAAATTTTTACAATGGCTTGTCTACAAAAAGTCCAAGGTTAAAGGCTAACGTTAGCTATCAAAATACTTTCGGGGAAAAAAGGCGAAAAAACATACATTAACGGCTCAAATTTTGTTACAAACTATCTTTACAAATATTAAATGGACTATTCATATGTTGGTGTATCGATGAGCTATAAAGTAGTTTGATTAAAAAAGAAATCGAATGAGTATGATGCGCTAAATAAAATTGACGATACTCACGTTTCGGCTTCTCTTCACATGTTTATCCGATCCAATTTCATAGGAGGCGCTGTCTCGAAAAACGAGGGTCTGAGAATGCGGGACTCTGGGTGCGGGACTGCAGCTGCAGGCTCCGAGCAGGAGCAACGCGTGAACGTCAAGCACCAAGACTATTTTTGCTGCGCTGCTCACACACAATTAAAGTGAAAGCACACTTTTGATGGACAAAATAAATATGATTTGTGTCCAGTGTGTTTTAACAAGAACTGTTGTAGGATATGTCAGAAAAGAAAAGAAAGATATAAAAATATTTATAGAAAATTTACCCATTTAAACTTGTTTTTATTATTCAGTTTTCCAATCGTTTCCCTGCACTTGCTCCACTTGCCCGAGCTTACCTCTCTGCACCATGTACAAGCGTTGACCATAGACAGTATAAGAAGTGGACAGAGCCATCTCATTGGAACTCAATTGAGACAAGTGAAGCCCCTTTTTAGCGATTTTTTTTTAGCACTTCAGTTCCTGACGCGCAGACATAAACCGACTCAAACTAAGCTTGATGACGTGAGCAACCTGTCTGACAGATGTAAATCTTCTAGTAGCTGTGCGTGCAAACTGCCAACGTTAATCTTGCAGAGACGGCGAGCTTGAGCAAAGAGTTCTTTGGCGTGAGTGAGCAGGAGTAAGTATTCTGATTAATTATTTTGACAGTATAATATATCTATGGGCTTCTCCCTTGACGTCCCCCTGATTGCCTGCGAGCTTCTCCTCCTGTCCATACGGTAATTTCTCTACTGTGCAACAGGGAGTCGAGTGGTTATGACGCAATCGTTAGCCTATTTTTACAAAAACTGTTTCTATGGGGCCATAATGTAACATAGAAGGTAATGGAGCCCTTTATACATTGTCGCGTTTCTTTAGAAATAAATAATGGACAAATGGAGTCTTTAAACGCCTCAGATGTAAAGTTATTCGCTGTCAAAGTGACGGCAAAATGAATGGGAGTCAATGGAATGCTAACGCAAGTGAAGTTCTGCTAGAAGATAGCGGCACGCGGCTGGCTTCAACTTCCGGTCGATGGATTACCCGCCTGGCGTTGACCATGAGTGCTTGTTTAGCCTGGCTGGACATGTGGCAGATGAGAGAAGAAATTGATATTGAATGTGAAAAGAAGTAAATGGTTCTTCCATAACACTGCACTGTGAATTTCCCACACCAGGAGTAATTTACATAGTTCTACATTAGTTATTAACATTATCTGTTAAAAAAATTAATAAATCTGTTCTATGCAAAATGTTCTATTAAAGAAAAGATAGACAATAAATATTTGTGTGTGCTGTAAAGTGGTTAGAAATTAAACCACAAATTAAATCGGAATCGGATAAAATCGGTATTGGCAGGTCAAACTCAATGAAAAATCGAAAATCGGAATTGGTCTAGAAAATTGTAATCGGTGCATCTCTAATGGAGCATTTTTGTGTCTCTTCAGCATTCTTCATATCCTACTGAGACCCAAGGAAAAAGAATGTCATGAATTGTTTTTTGTTTGATTTGGAGACGATTTGATTTGGAGATGATTGGTTTGATTACAATTTAGAGTTTTTAAATTTTACTTTTATTTTTAATTTTAAAGCATGTCCAGTGTTGTGGACCCCATGACTAATTTAGATTGAAAAGACGGCTTAACTCAGAAAACAAAAACATTTACAGAATTTTGCTGTAGACTGATATTAATCAAACAATAAATTTAACATAAAAACAAAACAAAAGCAAATTATCATTCTGTATTTTTTCACTTGCTTAGCGTTGATAGTCCTGAAACAGTTTAGTTCTAAAAGACAGCCGAACTCAGGAAAAAAAAAGAAAAAAAGAACTGAATATGGCTGTTGAGTGAAATTAATCCAAGAATAAATTCAACATAATTTTTTTTTTTAAGTATTTATTATTCTGGATTGTTTCACTTGGTTAGTGGTGTTACTCGAGTTCTGGACATTCCAACAACTCTTCATCCAGGTGCAATAATTTATGGTTATCTTCTGGGTTTAAGTGACTGTTCTACTGACAGAATTAAAAGAGCATGGGAGGGGGAGTTTGGAGAAAGTTTTGAAGAGGACTGGTGGGTGCGCGCACTGGACAGAATACATTCTAGTATTTGTGCACGTCTTGGCCTCATTCAATTTAAAGTACTATATAGAATTCACTTTTCCAAGGCCAGGTTATCTGAAATATTTCCCTAATGTTGAAGACAGATGTGACAGATGCACCTTTGTGCAATTTGAGTTATATGTTTTTCACTTGTCCTATGTTGCAAAATATTTGGGTCAGTTATTTTTACAGCCATGTCTAAAGTGTTAAAAATTAGAATTGATGTTTGCCCCACCATAGCAATCTTTGGGGTATATTGATAATCAATTAATACATTTTGGTCACTTTTATCGTGATTTGAAATTTTCATACCGTCCCATCCCTAACTTCTGGTAAGGTCTAGTGTTTCAGGGCATTTTATTATACAATGGTTTCAGGGTTTCAAAAACGCAGCAGTCTTCTACATCACTCATAATAGAGCATTCTGATTATTATTTACATAAATATACCTTATTTTTTCTTTGATTGGAATTTCTTTCATTGTAATTTTCTGGTGGCATAAGATGCAGCCGTGTCCTTAGGATCCCCGCCTTGTTTTGAAATTTTAAATGTTTTATGCATTTCTTTTCATCTCCTGTGCTTATTTGTTTTATCTACCACATCTTGGTTTTCAGCTCCTGAGCCAACAAGATTTACTTTTGCTCCAACATTTGTTACTGGTTCTGGTAGAGCTGAAATCACTTGTGATACTGGTTCACAAACAGATATTGAAGGCAGTTGAACAGAATGTTGCTCTGTTTCAAAAGACACGGGCATGAATTCATAGCTGGTCTCATCACCACGATCCCGGAAGATCTTGAGAACTCTGTCTGTCATGTCACTCAGGTGGGTGAAGGTCAACATGACAGCAGTTCCATGACCAGTAGGATGGGGCAAGCCTGCAGCAGTCCTCGAGTGAGAATCGAAGTATCCGTACCTTCCAGATCCGTCTCTGAACACAGCAATACACTCAGGAGCAGAGCATGCCTGACATTTGTGGAGAGACACTGTAGCCTTTCAGTGAGAGGAATCCTTCAGAATCTCTTCAGTGCCAGGGGTCCCTGTGGCTTTGAGGTATCCAAACATCACTCCTGACTTCAGCACATTGTGTGTCCGGTTAAACGATGCAACACTAGATGGTACTTCCTCCATAGTAAGATGGTTGCAATAAACCGTCTTTCAGCAATAAGCTGCAATTCAATATCAACATTTAATTTATTATTATTATTATTCTTAATTTATTTTTTGTGTCCTTTTCAATGTGATGATGTAATGAAACTCTAGATTCTGATAGAGGGCGATGAGGCGCAGACAGGAGTGGAGGATTGGAGGTTCTAGAGCCTTCCTGAGCTGAGATATGGAGATCCCCAGTGCTATTTATTCCATTGTACAAAATAGTGGTTTCGCGGACAGTGGAATTTTGGGATGAAACTTGGTGCCACGGAATCAGGGGAGCCAGCTGAGTGCTGATAAACGGGTTTCATCAAAATATTTCGAAAACTAAACTTAAAAACCACCATGTCCGCGAAACCACTATTTTGCCGCCAAATAGTGGTTTCGAGGACACTAATTGTAATGCAAATTAAAAACTGAAATGACTTAAAAATTAGTGTGATGTGTTCAGTTAAGTGTACTTAGTACAGTAGAGGTGGTTTAATCAACAAGAATCGACATCACATATGATGGGAGAGCAAAAATGTCCCAGTTGCAACCTATTTAGTGGCCGCCAAATAGTGGTTTCGAGGACACTGCATTTTTATGCAAATTAAACACTGAAATAACTTGACAATTAGTGTGATGTGTTCAGTTGAGTGTACTTAGTACACTCTTAGTACACAGTACTGTGGCCCGACTCAAGGGCACTAGACGACAGAACTCACCGAATTTCGGGGTCCTACGACCTTCTGTCTCCTTACAGACACGTGTCCCGTAACGTTTTTTTTTTTTAACCTTTTTGAATTATAACCACCTCTAGTGTACTAAGCACACTCAACTGTACGTGATACACGTACGATTACTTGGTTAAAAAAAGTTCACATACTGAGATCTGTTTTTTCCAGCTGTTTGATCTCCAATTTAATTTTTTTAATTTGGAGCCTCCTCAGCTCACAGTCCAGCTCCCTCGGTGAACAGTCTAGTTCTAGACTCCTTTTGTTCAGGGCCCTGACTGAGTCTGTTTCCACCTGAAACAATTCCACCACAAACAATCATTACACATTTTCTGGAGGTTGATCAAATCACAAAAAGTGGCTTGACTTTCTATAAACCCACGACTGACTGTAATTTATGTCAAGGGTTTAAAGCATTACCTTGTTCACATTCCTTCTGTAGCCCATTGAGGTAGAGGCTTCAGTTTCTGGGGCAGGTTGTGAAAAATCCTACAAAAGAGATGTGTAAGAGCCAGTCACTTAATTATGACATTCAAATGTGTGCCATAATAAAAAGCCCAGAGCATTCACCTCAGCAACTGTCTCAGAACACACAGACAGAGTGTCTTCATCGTTTGGTTCACCCTAATAAATAAAAGGCCAATGTAAAGCAAAAGCATAACTGTTATAAAGCAGGTTATGTTTGGTGTTCTGTCTGCTGCATACTGACCTCTGTGTGGGAGACTGAGTGTATGTGTGCTGGCTTCAACAGGGACACTGTATTTCCCTCTACTGCAGAACAGAGTCAGCCATGTTTAACTTTTTTTTAAAACATTAGCAATGCATTGCACACACATACCCAGTGTCACTTGCTTAGAGGAGCCAGCACCAGGGTTAGACTGTACAGCACTTGCAATCCCATCCATAATCAATCAAACCCCTTTTTGCCTACTCAGCGCCAACTCCTCCGCCACAGTTGAGGAGGTGGCCCTCCCCCAGATTTCCTCATTTCATATTTTTTTCTGTTTGCTGCAAACAAGTGTTTGTGATTAAATGTTCACAAAAATAATAAAAGGTTGTGGTGTAAATACTCACCACTTTGAATTATATTTTTATATTTTGTCTTGATCTGCTGCCAAGAACGTTTGGAGTTGGGGTTGCATGTAAAAATCAATGAATATCAATCTTTCTTAGGATGTAACAGCCTATACATTCACATTTTACATACATCTACACACACACACGTATGTATGTATATATCAACACAAATACATTTTCATTTTAGCATTTAATACATTTTTAATATGATTAGCCTACAGAAATTTACATTAATTGTTTAACCTACGCATTAATGCAATCAGCAATCTTCCTCCAAGATTGTTCTCTTGATTTGGCAGCAGATACAGTGTTACTGCGTGCTTGAAAAACACTTCTATATTCTTCATATTTCTGAAGAATAATCTCTTGCTCCTGCACAAAAAAATATAGAGCTCTCGCTCTATCCATATCGAACGCAATTGGTTGTTCAGTGTCGACTCTTTTATGTGCACGCGCACGTGGAGTAACCATAGCTTAAGGATCAAAGCCTGAGTTGACAGAGAAAGTTGATGAGCTGTGTCATGGTACCAATAAAGCCTGATTGCATCGGTTTTGGTTTTGTTGACTCAAAACCAATCCTGTAACCCCGAGTTTGTTCAGCTACCTTCATGGTACAGGCCCCAGAACACAATGGACACAAACACCCAACGTCAAATTTATAAATACTGTATTTAAAAAAAACACAGAAAAAAAAAGACAGATTGCCAAAAATCAAAACACACACTCCCACATGTCCGTGAAACTGGGGGAAGAGCTCTCATATGAAAAACAAACCATCAATTTAGTGGACCACTTATCGAGTAACTGCATTTAGGATTGTGAAGATAAACGGATTCTATTAGGATTGTGAAGATAAACGGATTCATACTCATAAGGGCCTCCAGTTCATCGGGGCTCCGCAGCGCTGTGGCCTCCGCCCCAACTTTCGACAGATCCTCGAACAGAGGAAACGGCTCATCTGATAAAAAAACAAACAATAAATTTAGCTGTTAATAATTAATAATTCATTTTAGTTACTATTAGGATTGTGATGATAAACCAATTCATACCAATTATGTCCTGCAATTTATCTGCCTCCGGCCCGACTGGTGAGGCGAGCACATGAGGTGGCAGGGTCCACACCTAAGCCGGTCAGTCTTCTGACTGAGGCTCCGGGGACCCGGCCTCAGGTGGGGCCTAGGCCTGGGAGAAGTCGAGGACCATGGGGATGGCTGGCTTCGAACTCCCAGACAAACCGAAGCTTCTCCACGGTCACCAACTTCTCCAATGCCCGCACAGCCCTTGAGCAGGTCTAAAACATCATAAAAAACATGATTGTATTTGTTAAATCAACAATAAACAGACAGCTGTTTCATACACCGATTTGAAACAACGGGTCAAACACGATCGTGTCAGTTTTAACACGGACTTACCGTCAAGTGCCAGTGCTCTTTGACCAGGTGGGTTTCCGGATACTTGACAACCTTGCCTTGCCATAAATATCATCAAGAAATCTATAATAAGCAAATGACCTTTTCTCTGCTGAAGCTTAGGCTGACTCTTCTCAATCTGCCATGAATATGTTAGCGTATGAGGGGCGACTTTTTTGCCCATGGCTGTACCTTTTATTTGTAAATAAGTTGCTATGTTGCCCATAGATGCAGGCCAAGTAGATGGTGAGATGCCCAATTATGGTTGGAACAACTGCTGCAGGGCGAGAGGGAGAAGCGACAGAGTGTGGTACTCACTCAGAGCCGCCAGGTGGCCCGGGGAACAGTTGCTCCTCCCGGGCAGGGGGCTGATCCAAGGGGGCCTGGCCGGCCGGTTTCCCAGAGGGCCTGGCACAGGGCTCGCCTTCCTCCAACTCCTCCTTGTATGCTCCATTCTCGGGGGAGCGGAGAGCAGACAGGAGTCTACTGGTGACCCGGGCAACCTGGGCGGAGGGGGTGGGCCTCGACGGCTCACGCTTCTGAGGGCCTGGCTCAGAGTAGCCACCTGCCTGTTGAGATCAGCCACCTCATCCTTGACCCTACTATGTTTAACCCTGAGTAATTGTGACTTCACAATCCCCCTGAAAGTATGTTTAGGGTAAAAACTGTGCTTATGTAAGACTGAGAGTCTGTCTTTAAAATAAACTCTGAAATCCAATTTCTTGAAGAGAGGAAATTTGGACCCTTATAGGACACGACATCCAGGAAATTTACTTCAGATTCATGAACTGTGAATTAAATATTTATTGAGGCTTGATGCGCATTTAAGTGTTCTGCAGGGGGCTTGTCCAAGTGGGCCTGGCTGGCCGGTTACCCAGAGGGCCCGGCACAGGGCTCGCCTTCCTCCAACTCCTCCTCGTACGCTCCATTCTCGGGGGAGAGGAGAGCAGACAGGAGTCTACTGGTGACCCGGGCAACCTGGGCGGAGGGTGTGGGCCTCGACCTCCTCCTCAACAGGCTGAAGAGGCGGCTCACACTTCTGAGGGCCTGGCTCAGAGTAGCCACCTACCTGTTGAAATCAGCCACCTCGTCCTTGACCTTCAGGCAGATTTGTGTTTGTGTTCGGGTTGTTGCAGCCCTGCACCTCCTCCTCCGACGACGCCTCCTCCAGAGGGATGGTCAAGTTGTTTCACAGCTCTGCAATGAAAATTTTTTTAGTGCCATTTTTAATGTTTCGTGGAATATGAGTGATAATGACAAAGCTTGACCTGTGCAGGAATCATTTATTGCCTTTTGAGATCCGCGTTCAGCTCGAGGCGATGCGAAAGTGGACTGAGTTTGATGGCGTTTTTTCAGGAAGGACCTAGAGTTTCACATTTCGGGGCCGTGTCTCGGGGGCCCCTGGAGAGTCAAAATCTCAAAATTCAAGGTACCACGGCCCTGCCTCTGCGTATTATGTTTACATACTATTCTATGTACTATGGTCTCCAGTGAATTCCATCTGCCTCAACGTGAAAGTGTGCTGACGGAAGTGCAGTTATGAAACTGAAGTGATTTGTAATATGTGTGTTCAGATGTTCCATCATTCCCTGTTCCCCCAAAGAAAGAGTTCTCGAAAAATTAATGAGACGGAAGAGGATCTCTGTCCCTGGCAATCTCTTCTTAATTGCTTTCTGTAGCTTAGTAATGGCTGTCATGTGGTACCTCTGTTGTCTGTTGTTGAGACAAAATGGTACGATAATTTTTTCTGGCTCAACCTCAATTATAGCCTTCTCAATCAGTACACCCGCATGATGAATTTTAGCACCCGGGTAACTTTTTATCTGCAGGTCGGGGCAGTTGGACGCCGGGAACCTAGAAAGATTTGAATAACTGATGACATATTTTTTGTTAATCTTTAGACTCCAGTCAGTTAGTTTACGTATTGTATTAATGTGACGGTTAGGACGACACAATGGAGTCAATGCTGGTGTGGGGGCTTTTGTACCCACACCCTCAGTTTGTGGTGGTGGGTGGCGTCTTATGCTTGCCGGCCGATATGGGCGCAAGTCTGAGTCTGTCAGGTGATAAAGATTCAGAGGCGGTTTCCCGGTGTTCCAACCCCCTGGCCTGCCTAGAGTGCCCAGTGGAGCTGGCCAAAAGAGCATCTTTTGAGAATTCTGAGAGTGGTGAGGTCCTTCTGACAGATTGGTCAGAGTGGTCAGAGAAGAGAAGGTTTGCTAGAATGAGGCGACCCTGCCTTTTGATAGGGACATGGATACGAGTCCTCTTCACTATTTGGTGCCAGAAGGCCCAGTACAGGTTCCTCTGCTTTATGTGGACCAGCCGACTCTTTCAGGTCCACATCAGCAGAGGGCGGAGCCTGTACGGGCTCCTCTGGAGGGGGAATACAGTGCAACACCTTACGGGTTCTCTTGAAAGGTCTCTGTTCGAGTGGGGGGGAGTTCTACTGCCTGTATGGGCAGGGGCCACTCAGGATAATTTATTTAGCTAATGGGGGAGAAAATCAAGCAAACCATCGCTAAGGAAATTCAAAACGTGAAATACTTTTCTGTAATTGTAGACTCCACCCCAGACATCTCTCATGTTTATCAACTGACTTTTATTTTTTGTTTTGTTGATCCTGATGGACAAGTGGTGGAGCGTTTTTTGGCATTCGAACCAATAGAAAGTCACACCGGGGAGAGCTTGGCCGACTACATTTTGGCTATGGTTGACAGTCTTGGGCTTGACCTATCCAGTTGTAGGGGGGCAGTCATACGACAATGCAAATAACATGTCGGGGAAGTATATCGGGCTCACCTTAAACGGAGAAATCCCTTAATGCATTTTGTGCCATGTGCAGCACACTCATTACATTTGGTTGGCATTAACCCCCTGAGGTCGGCGGTATCGCTGGCGATACCAGGTCGCTTTTTATTATCAGTGTAAAAGAAACTCATAAATACTCTGTTGACTTTGATTTTCCATAGGAGTTTCATACATCAATCGATTCTGTTAAATGTGTATTATTTTTGTGTATACTCACAATAAAAACAAAGTGTTGTGCTTTTTGCCAAATAAAGAAAAATAAACACAAAGCGAGTTCTGCCTTCTCTCTGTCCGTGTAGTCCATTCTGAAACGCGTCCGAAAATGAACTGTAACTCAGCGAATACTCAGTCAAACAGACATACAGACACACAGGCATGAAGCTTGAATTCTCTTCTTTTAAATGAAGTAATTTATATAAAAAACAAATATTCTCAGTTCATGTAATCTGTAAGAAAAGAGCGAGATGTCAGTCGTTCTCATCTCATCTAATTACTTGTAATGTGACTCCGCCCTCGGAAAGCGCGCGCTATTCAAACGCAAATGACTGAGGCAATCTGTGCAAACTGTGAACGCCCCCATATCAGCTCGAGAAAACACAAGTTTATTCAGATCATTACTTGTTTACACCGTCTCGCAGCGCTGTGAGGAATAATAATTATGGAAAATGTACCTCAGAAGTGCGGGTATATCGAGGAGCGAGCTGAGGAATGCTGTAGTAAGTTTTTTTCCTTCTCACGTGAATCGGGTTTCTGTTTATGAATGAATGAACGGCAGAGATGCGCTGTTTACCACAGCTCACAAAAAGACAGTTTAAATTTAAATCACGTGTGTGAATGAATGATGATGTTTTAGCAAACTGTATTGCTATACTGAGATGAGTAAAAATCGACTGAAATATGTTGAAATAAAGTGTCTAGGTTTTGACATAAATGCAAATATAAATGTAATTTTACAAAATATTATCGATTTTCAAATACTGCTGTATTGAATGAACAGCTTTTAGCAAACTCTATTGCTATACTGAGATGAGGAAAAATATCAAAAATTATCAAAAATAAAGTCATCAAATAATACGCTTTGTATACTTTAGTTTTTAAAAAGAAAGATTACACTTGAATTGTTGTTGTAATTGTAACCTTTTTAATAAAAAATATATATTTATAAGGTAGATGTAAACAAGTAAATATAATTTTTTTCTTTAAATAATTTGTATTGTGTTTTATTAGTGACAAATTTGTGGAGAGGATAAATATTCCAAAACTGAAAATACAGTATGAAAATTAACTGCACAATTACTATACATGTTTACCTTGGATATTATACAATTTGCAAGCACAATTTGTGAAAAAAAAATAAAAAAAAATTGCGATGCCTCCAACTGTGAACCAATTTGGTAGTGTGTGTGTATATATATATATATATATATATATATATATATATATATATATGTGTGTGTGTGTGTGTGTGTGTGTATATATATATGAAGAGTTTATATAGGCAAAAGCCTCTAAATGCCATCTGAAATTTTCTTCTAGAATGATCATTTTTATGAAGCTTGTATATTTAAGTTAGCTACAGGTGACACACCTGAATGAATGGCTCATTAAGTATGCAGGGACATTGTCTCATCAGGTGTGAACTACTAAATATGCATGATCGTTTACGCCCCATCTGCATATTGGCTTTCCAAACTAAAAGTGTTTCGCAAAACTTAAATCAATGTATCGTTTTATGTGAATGATTAGGCAGGATGATTTTCACATCATTTTGAAGAAAAACTCTAGGCGACGACATCCATTAGTCAAAAGTCTTATTGACACATATTTACTATGTGTTTTGTGGCCTTATTTCAGAAACTTTAGTTTTTAGTTTTTTCAATAACCATGCATAAACATTATTCTCTCAAAAATGAAAACATGTACATACATGTGGCTCAAATATTATGGTAGTCCTGTTTGTGCTAAATAGAGTGTAATTTTTTTTGCCATTGATATGTTTATAAGCAACTGAAAAAAGCACAAATGTCAGGGCATGTCAGAACATCTCAAGGACCCCAAAAACACCCCAGACCCCAGAGGGTTAATGCTGTAGATAGTTGCAAAGTAGCTGGTAGTTTTTTTGATTTAGTTAAGTCCCTTTATTCTTTTTGCGCATCATCCACACACCGCTGGGAAAGGTCTTTTGTGATACTAACATCAAGATGACATTAAAATCACTATCGGATACTCGGTGGAGTGCACGTGCAGAGTCCTGTAGGGCACTTTGGAAACACTATGCACAGGTCTGAGAGGTAATGGGTAAAATGTCCAATGACATTCAGGAGAAATGAGAAACTCGCTGCAAAGCTTCTGCGCTGTGCACCGAGCTGGACACTATAGAGATGGCCTTCATGGCCAACCCAGTCTCACGGCAGTTCGTGACATAGTCACGAAATTTAATCTATTGATTCGTGTCACTTTCAATCTAATGTATTTCAATGGGAAGTATATTTAGTGTCTGCACCACGTTTTTCTTTCTGCCAATCTGGAGCATTGCTTTTCCTCATTTGTCTTTTTTTTTTTAAACTTTAAGCGCTACATTACTCAACATTTAATCAGACATTTTTTGTCCTTGTTTTTATTGCTTTATATTCTGTAGGCTTCTCGCCATTGTAAACTATCGTCCATGGTTCCTTCCAGTCAAAATATAGTTAATCTAAAATATAGTAAATCTATTCAATTAACGAGACTGCAGAGTTCTGCTACGGCTATCGTTTCTAAATGTTGCTGTTTATTTTTTGAGAAATAGCGTTTTTCCATTGGTTTGGTGTGTCATCTAACGGTAATCTACAGAGCCTTATCGACTGATATGACCATAAGTTTAAATTGTTTCTCCTTGGATTGTGAGAACAGGGATATGTTTTGGATATTAATTAAAATAAAATAAAGTAAAATAATTTAATTTAATTTAATTTAATTAGTTGACCCCAGCATTACCCATGAACCTCGGCATCCGTTGCTGTGGAGACGTAGCCAGTCCGCTTTGCAATTGGGTGATTTCTTCAGTGATTTCATTGCGCTCAAACCACCGTCCAGGTAAGTTGGCTTAATGAATACGTTTTGCTTAAATGTCATAATTCATGCCTTTCTTTGTCATTAGACTCACATGGTTTACATGTTAGGGCAACGAATTAAAGCCCGACCAATGGTTTTCTCGTCATCAGCAAAAAATAAATAAAACTTGTGAAATTAGGCTTGCTAAATGGTTAGCTAACTTCAACATAAGGTAACTCTCATTATCTAGAGACGATGTAATTTTCTCTCGAACGTCATTGTAAAGTGTCACTATCAGTAATAACAATATCACTTGGCCTAACGTTACTGCACATACATCTTTAAAAACAATATTTTTCTATTCATTTAACCTTAAGTATTTATAAGGAAATGGGAATCTCTCACTATTGGGAACACTTTTTGAAACTTATATCAGCTTAGCTAGCCTACACTACATAATTAACATTTTCTGTTCATCCTGCAGATTCTGTCAAACTTCACCTTTTCGAACCAAGCTACACCTGATTTTCAACACTTAAAGGCACTTTTAAGAGCCAACCTCTTTCTATCTCTGTCTATCTCTCGCACACTATCTGTCCATCTATCTCACTATCTGTATTTCTATCCATCTCTCCAATCTATATCTTTATCTATTTCCTTAATCTTTCCTCTCTGTCCGTCTTTGTCGACTTGCCTGTCTTATACGTCTTTGTCGGTCAGTCTGTCCTAGTTTGTTATCATGCCTGGGGGGTCTACAAAAAAGATTTGTCCCTTTTGTCGGAGCATTTTATTTTGCGCACAGAAGATCTGTTCCCACTGTAAGAAGGAGCAGCCTCTGAAGCAGCGCCTCAAGAAGAAGCTTCAGAAGTTTGATGAGAAGTGAGAGGAATGGGTGGTTGGTCATAAGAAGAACCACAACATTGCATCCATCAAGGATGAAGCCATTGTCATGGTATGTGCAATTTCATCCATGACATTAAACTGTCCAGATCATCTAATTGAGAATATAGATAAAGTTGAATTCATTTTTTCAACAAAATTGGAACACGCATATATAAGTGATACTCTGGAATTCTGAGTTCATAAATACAGGCATGCATTATGACAGAATCACAGGTGCAACATAATAATCAAACTTTCTTGTCAAGTGAATGAGAAATAACAAATGGACTGCATTCATATACTGTACTACTCAAAGCACTTTGACTTTTCAATGTACACTCATCAACTGTAAATGTATGTGCAGCATTCACCCATTTGGTCATATATTCACACAGGTTCTGCCTTTATTTTGCATAAACCTTTAGACTGTCACTGTCCAATTGCACAGAGGTTACACAATCTTATCAGGTCCCAAACCCGAGTTACTAATGTTGCAAAAAGTTCTATTGTACCCTTATGGTGTCAGATTAATCTTTTTGATTTATTTTCTATATAGAAAAGTTCGTTTTTGCTTCTATTGCTTGAGCCTGTCCTGTTTGCACATTGGTTATACAAAAGCTAAACTCACCATGAAGTTAAAAATCCTGATGGCATTAACCTGGATGCTGTCATCAATGTTATATTTTGTCAATAATTAATATGCTTAGATATTTTTGCTGTTGCTTTTCTATTACTTTAAACAGAAATAAATACAAATACATGTTGTCATTGCAGCTTGAGAAACTCCATGCCATTGGATACAAGCCAGTTCTGCTTCTAGGAAAGGAGAACAAAAAGAAAGAAAACAAGTGTGAAATATTAATCCCTCGCTGCACACTCTCCGTCTATGCCCAGGACTACCTTCAAAAGATAGGTTCATTTTATGAATAACTCTGTGAAGGTGAGATGCATGCACTGTATTTTTAAAGTCACAGTTCACATCTTGTGTTGAGTACGCAAAATAATTTCTCCTAACCTCCTTGACAGTAGAAACTTGGGAGAGGTTTCCATTTGTATATTAATCAACACAGAGTTTGTTAGCACAACACTGGATCTTTTCAAAACAATGAAATTATTTCAATATTTATCTAGCCTTAGACACAGCCAAACAGCACTCCCTCAAACCATTTAGTAAGATTTGGCAAACTACAACTTAAAAGACAACTGACTCTAAAACCTTTTCTACCAACCTGTCCACTGCTAATGTTTTTATCTGCATATTATTGGGAGGTTTGTAAGCAATTTTGGGATAAGGAAATATGACTGTTTATTTTGATAATAATAGCGAACCACTGATTTTGTGATTGATCATGTAGATTAATGAGACATGGATAATATCTTCATGGGGGACTTTTGAGGACATGTAACTGTTATTGATCTGGAAAGAAGTGGCCACCTTTTACTTCTGTTTGTAAAAACGTTCACGTATGAAATGTCGTATGAAAATGGCAAGCTCTAAAGTTTATCCTGTCAAAGAGGTGAGTCGTTGATGACTGAAATGTAGTTTTTGGGTGAACCATCCATTAAACATTTTCCTTATTCAATACCCAAAAGAGAGCAAGCTTTTGAGAGTGGTGGGAAGGGCACAACACATGTATGTCGAATTCCAGCTTACCACATTTGCAGTTTGGCACTGAGTCAATGAATAAAATGATAATGAATCTCAAAATATACTCTGCAAATGGAACAATATTGAGAACTGTGTTGAAATGTAGAACATTAACGGAAATAGCACAAAGAAAAAGAAAACCATCAAATGTTGGCTGGACACACCACACTTACACTGCTACTAACATGGAGACATAAAGTCCAAAGTTTTTTGGCACACACAGTTCAGTCTGAACTAAATAGTTTGACCTGTCTGTATTCAAACTTTACACTTGGTGTCATTCGATGAATAGATAATATGAGCACTCTTTTTTCCTGAATAAAAGATATATTGTATTTGTTATAGTCATAGAAAATCAATCAAATATAGATTTGCAGATATCTAATACATCTAGTAGACTATCAATAGTTCTCCTGTAATCTTAAGTGCCCACAAATCTGATTGGGAAAAATTGGATTATATGATTCAAACAGATTAACAATTAAAACAGGTACAGTTTAAGCTCATGGTTAACCTATATGCTTTAACCTCACTTGTTTAACTTGCACAGGTTGGACCCAGGATTCCAGTGGCAATGATGATCAGCTGATTACGCTGCACCTTACACCATGTGACCCATTGGAGAGCACAAGCAACCGGGAGGAGGCGAGCACCACAGGACAGGCGGAAGAGGCAGGAACTACGGGACAGGAGGAAGAGGGAGGAACTATGGGATAGGAGGAAGAGGCACGAACTACGGTACAGGAGGAAGAGGCGAGCACTACAGAGGGGCAAGGTAAAGAGTTACAGTTTATATTTTATACAGTTATACAGTTTATTTTCACTTGAAGTGTTTGACCCATGGGTTAAAAAATACTACTAATCGAATGCTGAAATTACTAAGCTATATTTCAGGATTAAAGATATTAGGATAATTTGAATATTCAAAATAATATGGAATTTAATTTGAATGGGATTATAGAGGAAGAATGACAGCACTAATCTTGCTGACATATAACATTGGGTAAATTTGTTTAGCTGCACCAGGAGGCCTGTTTATCTTCCGCTACACAGATTAAGAATACATTTGATTTTGGTCATGCATAACTTTCTGCGCGTGCAACATACACTATGTGTATAGTTATTTCTAAAAGTAAAGCAAACTCATGGCACCAATTGATACACAGTTAAAGAAGTGCTTACCGAGCACACATAACAGAAATGACCCCCCACCCCACACACACACACAATTCAGTGACAGAGGTGTATGCACAGTAGATCCTTAGGTCCTTCCTGTCAGTGGAGTCAAAGGATGTCAGTGTCTATGTCCATGAACACTTAATTTGAAGGCAACATATCTCAAAATCTATTGGATTGCCATGAAATTTGATGAGCACATTTCATGATGAGCATCTACCACATCACCATTTTTTCTTTCACCATTTGAGTATCCTGAACAAGTCAGTGAAGGATCAGCGCTTGTTGAAACAAATTGGGATTATCAAAAACAGTATGGCAGAAGTGAGAAAACAAAACACGTGGAGTTAATGGATCAACCTCAATTCAATCACAATAGGAACACATGTACTTTACACCTATTAGTACATGTACTGCAGCACTTGTGTGATGTTATGATCTTCCAGTATCTGAAATAATAAGTTAAAGTGTTTTTTGGTATGAGTAATTTTCTTTCTCCAAACCCACAGCTGTCTTCACAGGGTCAGCCAGAGGCACATTCACAAGCCGCAAGATGAAAAAGTCAGGTATGTAAATAATGTTTTTGTAGGATAATTATTGGCGGTTCTGATAACTGTCTATTACCATAGCTAATTAGTAAAGCAGATTCTCTCAAGGAATTAAATTAATTAAATAGAATTTAAAGGAAACCTATTATGCTCATTTCCAGTTCTATATTTTGATACTCCACTAAAGTAGCCTTGTATGATCCACAGTTACAAAAAAAATCCTTATTTATCTTAAACTGGCCCTTTATGCTAGCCTAGAAATCTAGACGCACCCTAGCCAGCAAAATTTATTTTGCAGCCAGGGTAGTCTAGCAACTCTCCGTTGACTTTCGAGCTGTAAAAACCTAAATTGGGTCAGGCCAATCACATCGTGTATACTATAGAGTAGGCGGGGTGGGCTTAACATAATGACGGCAGAGTTGCGACGGTTCCCTGTTACTTGAAAACAAAGAATGGCTGCTGCTGCTGGCGAACAGTCTTTTGAATCGGCTTTGGCCGCGACTCTGGAGGACTTGGAGTTAAGTTTTTCTTTGAGAAAAGAGCAAAGAATGGCACTTAAGTCATTCTTAAAAAAGGAAGATATGTTCGTAGTTTTGCCGGCCAGATTCAAAAGTTGAATCTATCAACTAACGTCAGCTCCGCTGTTGGGAAAACGCTCTGGTTGGTTGAAGCGCTGTCCTATTGCGTGCAGAGGGAATCTGAAAGACAGCCGCTTATCCCGCCCCTAGGATTGAGCCGTATCTATGGTGAGTTGCCAGACCTAACATCTTGATGTAGGGGCTTGCCAGGCTACCTTTATGCAGACCCTCAGTTCATCGTCTGTCTGAAACAAGCCGCTTTAGACAGAACATTCTAGAAGCCTACTGTGGTTACTGCGGTTACTATTCTAATGAGCTTGCGCGTGATGTAAAATGTGGAGCCAAATATAAATGGTGTGTTTGCACAAACATTTACTGAAAGACAGAGGATGGTCTTTTCTCATATTTTGGGGGTCTCTAGACGCACCAGGGACACATATTTGTAACCTGTCTTTTGAAAATCATATTTCGTATGTTACAAAAACAGCCTTTTTCCACCTTAGAAACATTGCTAAGCTACGTAATGTGCTATCAGTTTCTGATGCAGAAAAGTTAGTTCATGCATTCATGACCTCGAGACTAGATTACTGTAATGCTTTATTAGCCGGTTGTCCTGCATCCTTTATAAACAAGCTACAGTTAGTACAAAATGCAGCTGCTAGAGTTCTTACTAGATCAAGAAAATATGATCATATAACACCGATTTTATCATCACTACATTGGCTACCTATAAAGTTCTGTATTAATTATAAGGTATTGCTACTGACTTATAAAGCCCTAAACGGCTTAGCTCCAGTCTATTTAACGGATCTTCTATCGCCCTATAATCCATCGCGCTCTTTTAGATCAATAAATTCGAGGCTTTTGGTCATACCTAGGATATCCAGATCAACCAAAGGAGGGAGAGCATTTTCACATTTGGCTCCAAAACTCTGGAATAGTCTTCCTGATACTGTTCGTTGCTCGGACTCGCTCTCCCAGTTTAAAACTAGATTAAAGACGCATCTTTTCGGCCAGGCATTCACATTCATATAATATTGTTAATCTCACAGTTCAAACTACAATCCGGCCTCTAGTTCATAAATGCCAGAGGAGAACTGGCCCCCGACTGAGCCTGGGTTCTCCCAAGGTTTTTTTTTTTTCTCCATTAGGTCACCTGATGAGTTTTAGGACACCATTAGGTCACTTGATGGAGTTTTTTCGGTTCCTTGCCACTGTTGCCTTTGGCTTGCTCAGTTGGGGATATTTTGGGGATATTTAATTTCAGTAGCGTACCGTGGGGTTTCAGTCAGGGCCTTCAGTAACGATCTAACCCCCCCCCCCCCCCCCCCCCCCCCCCCCAACACACACAGATTCATGCAAAATACAATCATGCACTGTATGCACTATTGCTTAACATCAACGACGAGACAGCTGATCTTCAACCTCAGCGCACACGCACACCACTGTACATTATAAAAGCTGCACTGAAACATCTCGCGCACGGATGTACCTAATACAAATAAATAAAACATCTCCGGTTAACTAGCAGGACATTCATTTTCGTTTGTTGAATAAGATGCATTCTAGCGCTGAAATGTGTTGTTCAAGCTGAGTGCTCGTTGCCGCTGTTATCAGTGGCGTGGATACAGTGTTCTCTTGTGGCTCGCGCAAAGTTTTTCACTCAGATGCGCGCTTCAATCTATCGCCATTGCGGAGACTTTCTATTCGTTGAAATCTTACAAAACAAAATGCACACAAATGCCCTGCTTGATATACAACCACTGATGAACATATTCTGTAAAAAAAATAAATAATAAAAAAAAAAATATATATATATATATACGAGTGTGGATTCGATCCCAGAACCTCTGACACGTGTGGCAAAAATTCTACCACTAGACCATTGAAGTACACAGCAAATAATGTGGAAATTCACGTGGAAATTCTCGGTACTGACAATATTAGTAGATCTAGAATGACAAATGTATCCAAAATGACCCAATGTACTAATGAAATTGATTTCTGGACATCGTAATGTTATTTTTCCTAAAAATTGTTATTGTACACTAACATGTATTGTATCTGCCCACCCATGTCGATGTCATCAGCGCGGGCTAGCCGTCGACACATCGCTGGGCCTCTGGGGCGTTCTGTCCTACGCATCACAATTTGATTGGCTGATAAAACACGTCAGTCAAAGTTATGATCAAATGGAAAACGGTAGCTTCAACGGAAGGCTAGCTATACAACTAGTGCTGGTCCACGGAGCTGCGTTTAGTTGACATATGTAAAATCCAGCTCAGACTCACAAAAATTATCCATATTCTTTCTGGAAATATAATCGTAACGTACTGATAGACGGTAATTGAATTTAGACATGTTCAGACACACATTAATTTAATTATAGAAAAAAGATATATTTTTTATTTTGACAGGGCCAGCAGAGAAGGCCCTGCTGGCTCTGACGGCACACCACTGTTTAATTTTATTCTATCAATCAATAAATTCCACTAGAAACAAACTTTGTTGTATTATTTTATTTTAATTTAATACTGTGAAGCTGCTTTGATACAATCTGTATTGTGAAAAGCGCTATACAAATATACTTGATTTGATTTGATATATATGTTGAAAAGACATTACAAAGTGCTTTTTTCCCTTATTTTATTAATATTTTTTTTCTGAATGGATATGACTGGACTGTAATCTACTATCCCACGAGGGGACCAAGGCATATGCCTGAGAAAAAAAAAGCCACAAAAGAGAAAGTGCATGCATGTAAACTCAATGATTGATGCTTCTACCAGTGTGTTGTCATTGCTATTTTTACACCTGTTAATTTGTTAAGAGTTCCATTGCTTATTTTTTGTAACTACTTACAACAGGTAATTAGTCCTAACAGACAACCTCTAAAATCCAACAGGCCTAATGTGTCTAATTTGACAAATGCATTTCCAAGCAGTAGAGGAAGCAGCAGTGGAGTATTCTCAATTGTGACCTGTGGCTCAGCAGTAGTATGGTTATTCAAGCAAGCATACCATATTCCATATTACTCCATATTCAAGATGGTGCCGTGGAAGTCAGCCTCGGTACTTCGCTCTCTGTTACCTTGTTTGTTTTTGTGCGTCTACTATGTTTTCAGCGGGCTTTCACCAGTGAATTTTACCAGAGAGGAACTATTGAACATCAGGCAATACTCTATAGGAACTTTTTCTCTGGTTTTCACTAACCCAGAGTCCTTTGAATGAAAGTTGCTGAATTAAGACCACAAAACACATATTAAATATGTGTCCACAAGACTTTTGACTAATGGATGTTGTCCCTTTGTGTTCTAGCTTCAAAATTATGTGAAAATAGTTTTGCTTTATCGTTCACAAAAAAAAAATACATTGATTTAAATGGTGTAAAACTTTTTGCTTGGAAAGCCAATATGCGAGGAGGAGGAGTAGTTTACACCTTAGATTGCATAATCTCTGCATAATCTCCCCACCCACTCTGCATAATGACTCTGCCTAATGAGCCATTCATTCAGGTGTGACACTGACTAAGCCACAATGCAAGGACAAAAGATGTATTTAGAAGAAGACTTATATTGACCATTTAAGATTTCGCTTACATTTCTCTTGTAAATATGTTTTGCTATTTTATTAAAAATGTTACAATTACAACAATAATTACAATTTCAACAATATTTCAAGTGTACTCTTTCTTTGTAAAAAAAGAAAAAGAAAAAAGATTATAGGCCTACATTTTAGCATATGTATTCATTAGTTTGAATATAGCCAACATTGGAACATCTAACATCTTAGTCTATGAATTTATTTTTGACAAAAATAGTATTTTTTTTGCAGTTTAATACGTTGCTTATACAAATACATTTTTTTCAACATATTCCAGTGGATTTTTACTCATCTCAGTAGGCTATAGCAAAGCAGTTTATTCTTTCACACACAGACGCGCGATTCATATTTAGGCTAAACAGTCTTTACAAATATGTACCCTTCATTCATCTCACAGAAAGGCGAGTCATATTATAGAAATGCGATTCATCTTTTTGCGGTTTGCATAGGCCTACACTAACGTTATTCCATAACGTTATTCCACACGTGAGAAAAGAAAACAGCCTACCTCACTCCTCAGCGGAATCTGCTCCTCAAATCAGGAGATATTGCTCCTCATATCAGCACTGTTCTAAGGAATCTTTTCTCCATAAGGTAGGCTATATTATGCCTCACTCAATCGCGACGCGCTGTGTTTACAGCTGATGGGCGTTTCACAGATCTTCAATAGTTCTCAGAATTTGCGTTTGAATAGCACGCGCTCTCCGGGGAGTGGTCACATTACTGTGAATGAGCTCGTAATGAGCTCGACAGGAGTCGCTCTCTTTTTATACAGATTACAGAAGCTGAGAATATTTGTTTTTTATATAAGTTACTTCATTTAACAGATGCGATCTCAAGCTTTATGCCCGTGGGTCTGTTTGCCTGTTTGACTAAATTTTCGCGGAGTTATTGATCATTTTCGAACACGTTTCAAATGGGAGTTCACGGACAGAGGGAAGGCAGAAATCGCATCATGTTAATTTTTCTTTATTTGTCAAAAAGCAAAACACTTTATTTTTATTGTGAGTATACAGAAAAAAAATAGAAACTGAACAGGATCGATTGATGTATTACACGAAAATGAAAGATCAAAATTAACAGAGCATTTAGTGTTTATTTTCATTGCTAAAAAAAAAAAACGAGCAAAACGCGCGGGCGCGTTTGTGGTCCCCTGAGGGTTAAGAAAGCGGGGACTACGCACCTCGCTTCCAGCCATTTACCTGGCAAACGTCCGGTTTTGACTAACAAGATGGACGAGCTTCTCCTCCTCAATCAAACCAACCGAGACTTTTACAGCTCCACCGCCCTGTGTTTTACTGAAACATGGTTGTGTAAACGCATTCCAGACAGCGCACTTCAGCTACCTGGTTTCCAACTCATAAGGGCGGACCGCAACACTATGCTTTCGGGGAAAAACAAAAGGCGGAGGAATCAGCTTCTACCTAAACAAAGGTTGGTGTACTGATGTTACTGTGTTGAAAAAGACGTGCAGTCCCCACCTAGAATCTCTCATCATAAACTGCAAGCCTTTTTATTCTCCGCGTGAGTTTTCTTCGTTTGTTTTGGTCGGTGTTTACATACCTCC
Organism: Vimba vimba; assembly: GCA_022828995.1. Lineage (NCBI taxonomy): Eukaryota > Metazoa > Chordata > Actinopteri > Cypriniformes > Leuciscidae > Vimba > Vimba vimba. The sequence continues at coordinate 29,462,616 of CM040821.1, forward strand.
ACAAGCCTGCGTAGCTGACACAATACAACAGCTTGCCGATCAGATAACAGACGCAGAGAAACAGCACCCAGACTCTTTTGTGATTATTGTCGGTGACTTTAACAATGCTAAACTCAACAAAGAACTAAATACAGATAACATATCAAGATTCCCACCAGGGACAAAAACACTCTGGATCACTATTATACAGTCTTAAAGGATGCCTATCACGCGGTCTCCCGGGCAGCTCTAGGATCATCCGATCATTGTCTGCTTCATCTCATCCCAACTTACAGGCAAAAACTTAAAAACTTTAAACCTGTGGCAAGGTCTGTTAAAAATGGACAAGAGAATCAAAGCTGGAGTTGCAGGCTTGCTTTGATTGCAGTGACTGGAGTGTCTTTGAAGCTGCAGCTACAGACCTCAACGACTTCACTGACACTGTAACATCTTATATCAGTTTTTGCGAGGACATCTGTGTAAAAACTAAGACATTTTGCACATATAACAACAGCAAACCTTGGTTCAATCCTAATCTTAGTAAGTTGCGCCAGGCGAAAGAGGAAGCCTACAGTGGGGGGGACCGGGATCTATATAGGCAGGCCAGGAATAATCTAACGAAGGCGATCAAGGTAGCCAAGACTAGCTACAGTGAGAAATTAAAAAATAGCCTCTCAGCCAACGACCCTGCATCAGTTTGGAAGGGACTGAAACAGTTTACAGATTACAAGAGCCCATCCCCCCACCCTGCAGAAAATCTCAGACTGGCTAATGACCTGAATGACTTCTACTGTAGGTTTGAAAGGCACCCATTATTGTGATCAACAGCTCCTTTTTTACCCAAAGGAGCTGTTGATCACATTCTATTCAGCCATCATTCAGTCTGTCATCTGTACCTCCATCACTGTCTGGTTTGGGTCAGCCACCAAAGGGGAACAGGGCCAGACTGCAATGGACAATAAGGGCTGCGGAGAAGATCATTGGAGCTGACCTTCCCTCCATCCAGGACCTGCACCGGTCCAGGTTCAGGAAAAGGGTGGTAAAAATCAATGCAGATCCCTCTCATCCTGGTCACAAACTTTTCAACCTTCTTCCCCCTGGCAGACGTTACAAGGCACTGTATGCCAAAACCAGCCTATACAAAGTCAGCTTCTATCCCCAAGCAGTTACTTTGTTGAATACTTGAAACTGCCCTTATCCTTATACTGGACATAGTCAACCAATATGACTATTCATCTACCTCATGCAAACTTCAATTTTCTATTAAATGCACTAATTAAATAATATGTTACCATTGTATGGAACTGCACTGCTCTATTGACAATATTGATATTGCACTATCCTCCCTCCTGCACTTTGTAATGTTCACTGTATTGTCAGAGTAAATATATAACAGTATTCTGTTTTGACATACTTTTCCTACTTTGTGTTTATATGTCAAGTGAGTGTTGTAGCCTGTTGCAGTCAATGAGTGTTGTAATTTGAGAGCCTTGTTGTTACCAAGTCAAATTCCTAGTTTGTCTCTGCAAACATGGCCAATAAAGTTAATTATGATATTGGAACTGAAAATAATTTGGTTCCATGGTACAAGTTTTGATTAGTGATAAACATCACTTCTCATCTAGTCAAGTCAAGTCATCTTCATTTATATAGCGCTTTTAACAATGTAGATTGTTTCAAAGCATCTTTACAGAGATAAACGTATAATTTAAGGTAAGATTGTTTTGACTTTATAGCGGTTCTTAAAGTTATTTTCCAGCTAAAGTTAGTTTGATTGATTCACTTCGGTCCCAACGATCATACGACACATCTGACCCGAGTATGTATCAGTCTCTGCTCTCTTCCTTTTCTGTTGATGTTCATTTCTTCTTATTTACACAACAAGATCAACAGCTCCTCTAACACACGATCACTCTTCAAGACATTCAACTCTCTCCTCTGTCCACCTCCACCCGCCTCTTTAACTGCTGATGATTTTGCTAACTTCTTCACCTTCCGTGAGCACTTAACCTCATAAAAAAATCCTTTAAATCCTCGCTTATCGGGCTTATGCTACTCTGAACAATGCCTGAACTTCGTATTTTGAGCACTTCTTGCGTTGTTTCTTGCCTCTTCACGATGACTCGCTTAATTTAGTCCTAATTTGTAAGTCGCTTTGGACAAAAGCGTCTGCTAAATGACTAATTGTAAATGTAAAATGTAGTTATTAACTTAAACTTGATAAACTTGTAAATGAAGTGAATATAACCTAGGAAACACACAGGAGTATATGAAAAATTACATGCTTATATTCTAAGTTTAATGTTTAAAGTTTGTGTATGTGTGTGAGTGTGTGTGTGTGATTGTCATTCAGAGTTCAGGCTGCTTTGTGACCCCCGAGTGGTGGTTTTAATTTAACATTTAAATTTAAGTTTAATTTTTTTATTATTATAAAAGCAAATGTGTTAGACGTTTTATGTTTAAAACGAAGCATTAATAATGTCTTTTACTAATTAAGTCATTACTGATTCCCTGTGAGCTGCATTAAACAATGCTATTTCAGAAGCTGCTTCTGTTTTTCCTCAGCATTGCAAAGATTGTCTTTTTATTGTCATTTAATTTATTGTCATTTCTTCGTAACGTCATAAAAATCATGAATTTAATTTGAAATAAGTGGGGAAATTAGTTCAGTAAATACATTTTTCTGTCAGAACCCCTTCTCTGAGACCAAAATCCTGTCAGAATATATATGTTTTAATTAATTGATTAAATGTAGGTATGTGAGTAAAATTTTCAACAGGGTTAAATGCTAAAACTAGTTGTTCAGATAGAAAGAGCTTGAAAAATCCTTTAAAATGACACCAAGATCATGTTTATGGGTTCAAGAATAACAAAATACTGGCCATTTTAAACTCGAAAGTCGTCACTTTATTTTGTCCCTTGTTTTCCATTAAAATTAAACAAAAGGTGTGACCGAATTATACAAATTATAATGTTTTTTGCTATAACTTTTTTAATTTTTGAGATACTGACCTGAATCTTTAAGGATAAGCTGTTTGCCATATCCTCTACATATTCTACTTCTGAAAAGTCAGATACACTATAATATATATATATAAAAAAAAACACTAATTACACCAAAATAACACTCTTTATTCGGACAGCACTTATAAAAACAAAGTTACAAAGATTTAAAAACTATTTGGAACAGTGTACTTGTACCACCTTGTGTAATGACTGTTTTAGAGGTTTTAGTGTGAGACAAAACAAACTAATTGCTGCAATACTGATAAACTATCAATAACCCCAAGATTGGCTATAGATTATCGCACTAATTATTATTCTCATTTGTTTTTACCAAAGGGTTTCATATCTAAACTCCATTACAAGTTTTAGATTAAAAACAAAAACATTCAAAACATAACTATTTTATGTATTACATTTACATTACATTTCACCCACATTAAGATAGGGTCAAATCTTTCAGAATCAAATCGGATTCAAGTTGGTATTTTGAAATTTCATAATCAATGGCATCATCCTCATAACATTGTCCTTCAAGCCAATAGCGAATAACATATGTGCCTCCTTCTTTCTTCAGATATTTATCAATTTGTCCATAATACATGCTTTCACTTTTTGTGTCCTTGTCAAACCAGATGTGGCATATCCTTCTGCCCACAACCTTTCCCCCTACAATTTCATCAACACTGAACCTGCAGTCTTCATCCATCTCAGGGAACTCAATGCTCAAATCAAAGTTTGGCTTCTTCAGTTTTGCCTCCAGCTTCTTCCTGTCACTTTCCAGTCTTTGCTGCTGTTTAGCTGCAAGTCTCTTCATTACTTCCTTTTGAATTTCAGCACAGTTCTTTCTTCTCCGTTTCCTCTGTTTCTTTGCATTTGTTATGGCAACTTTAATCAGTTTTTCTCTTTTTTTCAGATGTCAATCATCCAGGTAATCCAGTACTTTATTTTTCTGAGCACAAATCTTACAGGAGATGAAGCACAAGGTGGCATTTGGGGCTTTGTCCTTCAGAGCAGAAAACATGCCCATCACTTGCTCTGCATCAACGTTATGTAAACGAGCACTTTCTGTCTCCTTTTTCAGCTGATCATTTACATCCATGTTAAAGTACCTCTGGTACTGCCTTGTGAGGACATTGTGGACAGCATTTATACATCCTTCCATCATTGACAGAAAGAGATCTCTGTCCACAGGTTCCACCAGAAGAGCCTCAAGATCTGGACTTCTGGACAGCTCAGCACCAAACATATCATGTTTCACAGAGAGAATTTGTTGAGGATCTTGTGAAAATACTTCTAACCTGTCTAGAACCTCCTTTACCATGACTAAACCTTCAATATGACTGATTTCAGAGGCTGCGCCCTTGTAAAATCTCGACATCCAAGGCCCAGTCAGCACTTTCCCCAAAAGACCAAGCACCTGAATTTCCACCATTGCAACAGCACTTTGAAAATCATGTTGGAGGGCACCTCTGAGCCTGTTGCATGAAAAGGTTTGTCCGTTAAGAAACTTCACAAAGAATTCTCTATGTTCATGAAGCCGTTCACAGATCAGGAACATAACATGGAGCCTGTTTCCTCTGTATCTTGGCAGCAAACCTCGAGGGAGTTTCGCATTAGACAATGTGAGCACAAATCCTTTTGGGTCCCCAGCTGCATCTTTGTACCTGAATTTATTCAAGCCCAGCACTAAATCATTGGCCATGCAATCTGAACCCAACACCTTTTTCACAATATTAGATGGTTCCTTCTGCTTCAATGCTTTGCGACATTCAGTAGCAATAGTTTCTAGTGGATGTAGGTGGCAATTTAATTCATTAATTTTTTTTGCCCCAGGAATTCTCTAATCATTCAATGGTGCCATGGTTAGCAGCTGCTCTGTCTGTCATAGAATTTGAAACAGACGCAGTTATTTCTGACCTTACCTTTGGAAAGTCTACTGTGTTGTCCTTTATTTTGTCAGCTTTGTGAAAAGCACAATGTACCTCAACTAAATTGTCTACAGACTGATTAATGTGCACTTCATAGTCCTCTGCAGTTCCCCCAGCCAAAGGATCAACTGCAATAATGTGGCACTTGTCAGATGAAGTTACATGTATTGAATTGATGTGTACACCCTCCTGAGTTGTTGCATCAAAACCTAATGTCATATCCTTGTTCTCTAGCATATGCTCAGCCACTTTAAAATCTGAAATTGTGCCAAGTTCACGGCACATCATTTCCACTGTGCTCCTATGTGGGACATCTCCGATATCAACACCAGTGCGCTTTGCAAACTGAGAAATTAAAGTGGGGATGGTTTTGTAGGAAGATTATTTACTATTGCTTCATAAACAAGGATCCTCTGTGGGATACTGCTTCTCCTCCTTTTTTAATTTCGAGTCACGCTGCCGATCATTAACTGTATCTTGTAGCCACATATTGTCACATTGCAGCTGGCAGATAGCATCATTTTTTTTCTTTGAGCTTGCCCTGCAAATCAGCAATGGTAGCATTTTGTCCGTCATTTAGTCCTTGTGCCCGAATTGTCCTCCTTCGGGTTTTATTGCGGTGTTTTAAACGTTTGTGCATTTTTTGTAATTTTGTTAAACTTTTAACTTTTAACATCACAAAGTTCCTTCACTATGGCTAGTTTGGAGTATCTGGAATGAATTTCAGCAATTTTTAAGTCTTTTTTTGCTAATGATGCATCTTTCTGTTTCAGAAGTTGTCAGAGATGTTTTACTTGTACAACCTGTAGTGCTGGTGCCTTCAATTTAGCTCTTAATTTTTTCACTTTGTTCAAGTGATTTTGCTTCATCTCAGCTCTTTGTCTTGCAACAAAAGGTAATGTCTGTTGCATCTTAAGTTTCCTTGGTGTCAACAAACCCTTTCGCTGTAAGGAACGAATAGATAGTGGCGTGTCAGGGGTGCCTGGGACCTTGGACTTCATTGTTTTCATTAGTGTTGTTGGACTTTCACTTGATGTTGATTGAACATCTGGTGTGTGTAATGTGTAATCCGAATCAGTGGGTGCAACATCTCCAGTGGAAGGCAGACTTGGGTCATCATGCATATCAACACCATGGGGAGGCTGACCATTGTTCAGATCAAAGGGTCCTAAGGCTGGGCTGGGAACAACATCAGTGATGGAAGGAAGGCTTCTTGCTTGATAAGAGAACTCAGTGGAAGGCGTAGTAGGACTGGGATCCTCAGACATTACTACATCAGCTTGAACATCAGGCATGTCAGGGACTGCTGTGAATTTTACAAAATCTTCAAGGCATATCTGTAAAAAAAATAAAATGGAGGCAATTATTATGACCGCCGCTAGCATAGCTAGCGAAAGCGGTCATATAGGGATTGTCAAAGTTTTTGTTTTTTTTCCCCCCGTCATCTACTGAATTTTTTCGTCAACGATACCAGGGGTTTATAACACCGCAATCTTATTGGTGTGTAGACGATTCAGGTCTGAGCATGCGCATTCCTTTAAGTACGATTTTATGAATGATCTGGCTGTATTAAAGAAATATTAAATGCTAAATTTAATCATAGGCTATATGTTGTCGGTTTACCATGGTAATTTTAGTTAAGATCTATTGGCTAATGTTTTATTGTACTTAAGAAACAGAATGGATGAAGTTATTGTTTAAAAACGAACGCAGGCCTACTTCAAGGAGATGTTTTAATACAAACTCGGGATTTTAGCAAAGGATGATAATTCACTGTAAGAATGTAAAAGCAGCTGATTTTAATCGACCGTTTTTTGTTGTCATTTTTTTAACGAGATGTAGTCCAATCCGTGCATTATTTGGTAGGCTACGGTGTTTAATGGCAAACTCACATTTCTTTGGTAATAAATGAGGGCCTGTTGGTTCTGTAAATTCTATAAGTTTCAACCGTAGGCTACAATTCGACTATCTGTTACTGTGACATCAGGCCATTGGGTTTTGTGCGCAGTGGTGGAAAGAGTACTAAAAAACTGTACTTAAGTAAAAGTATTGCTTAAGTAATAATTTACTTGAGTACAAGTAGAAGTACTGAAAAATAATATGACTCAAGTAAGAGTAAATAAGTAGTTCGCTTAAAAACTACTCAAGTAACTACACTCAAAAAAATGAACTAGGAAGGTTGTGCACTTTACATAATATATTTATATTTAGTTTACTTATAATAATTGTGTTTGTTGACTTGAAATGTTTTTTTCTATTAAGGTCCACGTAATTATGTCTCAACTTAACAGTACAAAATCCTAACGTGTTGTCTAAAAACAAACCATTTATGTTAAGTAAAAAATTCTTACATCCAGAGGGTGGCAATATAGTGCGACGCCAACTGCCATTTTGCCCTAACTTAATTTGATTGTGTTCAATCTGCTTAATATGTAAAATGTAAGTTTACTTAATCCGTTTGTGTTGGATTACATGAATGATTTGTGTTGCATTAACTGAAACTGGGCAGTGCTTGTTAGTTCCCAGCATGCTTTGCATATGGTTGAATTAAGAGAGAATAAATGTTAAAATTAAGTGTTATTTTATGTTTTTTTTGAGAAAATGAGAAAAGGGGAAGACTTGATAGTGTGTAATTGTGTTTAATGTTCAATTACATTGGAATTATTAGAACCATTTAAATTACAGTGGGTTACCATTGTGGAGAAGTGTGGAGCATTTTGTTTGGCTGTGGACTGATTTGGTTACTTTTAATCGCTTTGGCCTTAGCATTTAAGATGCTAATATGTGCTACTGTTAGCAAATAGCTAGCTGTAGTCTGTCAAATTAATTATGTGTCACTAAAATAAATGAAATATTGATGGATGAATGAAAATAACAAACACATAAGTTGGATGCAAATTAAGTAAATTAGTTGGGCTGACAATATTAAATTAAGCTGTGTCCAACCATAGTAAAAAGGTTGAATCAACCTTAATAAATTAAGTTGACCCAACGTAAGTACATTAAATTGGAATAACATAATTGCATAATGCTGAAATAAAGCAAGTTAATCATGTGGAAATCATTTCCATGATTTTTTTACGTTCATTCAAAGAGTTATTTTTTTGAGTGTACGTTACAAAGTACTTTAGTATTATTTTTCTATTTTTACCCAAAATGGGGAGATGATAGCGATATGGAGCGCTAAATACTCTCATGTCAATTATGTTTAATCCATACTGAAAGCCCAGTACACACTGATTCATACCTCGCGCAGAAAGTCCACAAGTGAGATTCATAGAAGAGATTCACTTATGACGTTTCAGGAAATGCCAATATGGATATAATAACATGCAAATAGAGATGAAACTGAAAACAAACACATGATAGCGATAACATACCTGTGTTTGAGTCACACGCACCTCGCGTGCATGGACAATTCGTGCGCAAAGTCACGGTAATGTTAAGCCATGCCACAAAAATTTGATTTGCCTCACATGATTGACATTTAAATCAATGATTTATCCTTAAAATTTAATGATATTCAGAACAGAACAAGAATAAAAAAATAACTATAAACAAGCCAAAACGAAATAATTTAAAGCGAAAGTGAAAGTAGGCGTTGGGCTCATGTATCGCTCTCGTCATTAGAATCAAAATGTATTTGGATGCTAAACTATTCTTTATTATGGGCTTCTTTGTACTTCACCCACGTTCCAATATTGATGGAAAAAATCATCCTCTTCACAAGCGCAAAAATGTGCTTGGAAACATCACAGTGGAGCGGTGCTTACACTGAATTGTACGAACTGTAGGCTACTACTGACTATTTTAACAGAGCAGTGTAATTTTTATATGTTAGGTTGACTATTTTATTATTATATTTTATTACGGTTATAATGAACAGGCTGCGATGTCAAGATTGCAATGCTGGAATAGGCTATGGTGTGTGTGTGTGTGTGTGTGTGTGTGTGTGTGTGTGTGTGTGTGTGTGTGTGTGTGTGTGTGTGTGTGTGAGGCGCAGGCGCGATCGAGGAAACATAAAAACATACTCTGTCATGTTCATACAAGACATCATTCAAACTGCAAAGTGTTGCAAAACGTTGGTTGATATTTTGCAAATAATTTAATATGTTTTGTGATATGTTTTACAGTTTGTTTTCAGAAGTTTCAAAGAGTTAGTAAAAGAGTAAAGAAAAAGTTAAAACTTTTTTATTTAAGTATCAATTTTTTATTAAGTAGCCTATTTATTTTGAATTAATACATAACCTCATTGTATTAATTTATAATGTAACACTATGACATTTGTGTCAATAATCGTAAAGCACAGGTGACGGGAGGGGGCCCCCAAATCAAATTCTGCTTAGGGCCCTCAAAAGGCTCGGGCCGCCACTGCCGCAAAGCATTCCGAGAAGGCGGCGCTTCATTTGAAAAAATAGGCTTGTTTGAGATGCGCCTTGCCTCGCCTGAAATGTATGCGAGAGTAGGCGGCTGCAGTGAGAGGAGGAGTGAAAAAAGCGCAGGCAAGCTGGACAGTTCTCTCTTCTCGCAGTGGATCTGACACCTGTGAGATCAAAGATGGATATCGCGGGATTCACGCTCGTGCACAGTGTTGCTAATAAACTGGATGGAATTTAAGTTCTGTTGCTTTTATATGAAAATAAATATAATGAACAAGACACCCAAAGTAGCCTACTTATTTAATTCCATTCCAAATACATGTTTATCAATCTTTTTTTCTTTAATACAGACATGTGTTTTTGGTTTTTTTTTGTGTTTGTTTTTTTAATAAAAATGACATTGCATAACCCATAGAGATCGCACTGTCAGATAGTTTGGGAATATTCACACATAACGTACACAAAAAACATGATATCAGAGTTTTAAAAACAAACATTTTAAAAGAGAACATACATCACGGTTGTTTTAAACCAATGAACATTAAACTGTGTCGTCAGTAAGTCGTTTCCCATCTCACGCTGATCACCGTTGATCGATTCTGCGCAGATTTTGCTCATCTCAAACAAGCCTAATGCTGCGCGTCAAAAAGCTGGCCGATGCCCATCTTTATGCAAATGAATTCCGTTAGACGCGACGCGCCTATCCAATAGAAGTAGAGCATATGGAGACGGGGGGAAGTCTCTCGCAGTCGCAGGTCACATCCTACTACAAAAATTTACAGGAAACTTTAGTTCTGAGTACAAAATGGAGGAGAAATTGATTGTGGCGGTTGCTGGTTTCCCGAATTTATATGATCCAACTTTATTATCATATAGGGACAACGAACAACGCAATTCCGCCTGGAGAAGGGTGGCAGATGTCGTTGGAGTCCCTGGTGGGTTTTATGAGTTTGTACTGTGTTAAATAAAATGTTGATTCAACCGATGAGTTATAATGGTAGCAGACAGCACATGTGCATCTGCAGAAATGGGTTCATATGCTAGTAGTATTTATGATAGGTAGGTTGGTAGGTAGAGAGATTTTGATGGACTTTTACATAAATAAATAAATGAATAAATAAATACATAACTCATGACAGATCTAACCATTAGAAATGGGCATATCAATTTGCAGCTTAAAGCAAGATTAAAAAAATAGCTTAATACCAAAAATTTGCATTAGATGCACAGACAGATTCATAGCCTGTAATTTTCTCATACATATATTTTATTATTATTAGAGGATGTGTCGGTCAAGGTGGAAGAGCTTGAGGGACCAGTACACCAGGGAAAAGAGGAAGGAGAGGGAGAGGAGCAGGAGTGGGGCTGGGGCCTCATCTGCTCGGCCATGGAAATATATGGCTGTGATGGGGTTCCTGGCCCCATTCATGGAGTGTAGGCCGACCACTTCCAATCTGTCCCACCAAGCTACCCCTGCCACACTCCCCCCAGCTGCACCCATTGCTATGGTCTACTCCCCTCCAGCTTCACCCACCCCGCTACCCCCACCTGCACCCAGCCCCCCACCTGTACCCACTCCCCCACCTGCACCCACTCAACCTCTCACATAGGTGGGGGAGACCTGGAGGAGGCAGGCCCTTCCACCTCTCATTTTGAGAACTCAACTCAAAGTTGAATATTTGATAAATAATATTATACTGTTTGTTAAATTCTATATCCACAAATGTCGTTTCACAAAATCTCTTCCAAATGTGAATGCATTAAAAAATGACTTTTCTTTATTTTGTAAATCCTTAAAGAAAATTGATATATCAATTTTCTTTAAGGATTTACAAAATAAAGAAAAGTCATTTATTTGAAAAGTCATTTCAAAGTCAAGATATTCTCACTTATATCAGAATATCTTGACTTTGAAATGACTTTTCAAAGAAATGACTTTATTTTGTAAATCCTTAAAGAAAATTGATATATCAATTTTCTTTAAGGATTTACAAAATAAAGAAAAGTCATTTTTTAATGCATTCACTCTTCTCACTTATATCAGAATATCAGTTGATATAAACCCCCGTGTTAGGGAATTTGAATTGTTCTTAAGTTTACTTATTTATTTTTTTAGTTATATTTCCTTGGTTGAGTTGTTCTTGTTTTATGTGCTTATTAATTTACATATATTAGCTGATAGGGTCAAACCATTTTGTTTAGATATCTGTTGCTTACTGCATTTTAGGATTACTTCCTTCTCAGATTTTTTTGTAAGAAGGTGTAATGTGAAATTGTCGTTTGTTATTTGGTATGTCTTTGTGTTTTGTATGGTTTGAAGTTTAAATAAATGTATTAAAAAAAACAACAACAACACAAAAAAAACTTTGGACCCGGAAGCAGTATTATCGGAGAGTGGTTACGTCACGACTTAACAACCGATACACCACCTGCTGTCCTGGACTCCTAGTGTCCTACTGGAGAAGAAGAAAGAATTACAATGGTATGCTACTCTCAATCAGTTATTTTGAATAAAATAACGCTCATAGCACGGTATCACAGTAAAATTATCTATCTATAAATTACAGAAACGTCTGTCTGTCTGCATACATACAACCGGCACATCCGGGAACTTAACTGTCAATTTCGTAATCGCCCCTTTTTAGGGGAAAACAAGCCAGACTTCCCATAGACTTCAATACAAAATAGCGGCACAAAACAACGTCCGTACACAGCCGGCAGACGTGTATAACTTCAGAAATTACTTAGATGAAATATATCGAGTAATTATATGTCCACCCTGCCTTCCATAGAGCGTGAACGATACATTTATAAACTTAATTTGGGCAACTTAAAAACATGTCCCTTTCATTCTACCAGCGTCAAATTGGTCTAACAACCCCATCCAGTGGCCAGAAGTGTCTTACCCGGACATTTACTCGTACCTCATCGAGTCACCAGGTAGCCAGTGAATGATTTTACTTCGGTTTTAAGAAGTAAACATCTTTAAATGTATATATTATGTCTTTATATTTAGAGTAGCTACTGAGTGCACTTTTCTGTCCAGCCATACAACTAGCCAGATTTAGCTTTCGATAGCATCATCCCCGTAATTCATGATATTTCCATAACAGCAAGATATTGATGATGATGGCAGGCAGAGATGGGCATAAATACATGGAAATGTATTTAAAATAAAATAAAAATACAAAATACTGTGTGGAAAATTTTAATTAAATACAAATACATAATAGGGGTAGCCTACTGTGTGAAAAAAAAAAAAGTTTAAATACAAATTACATGTTTGTAAGGGTTAGTACACGTCCTCAATCCGATACTGTGTATGGCGCTCGCCGGATTGTTTTCCCCTAAAAGTGGGCGTGAACCTTTTCAGAGACGTTCTATGACGCTACGCCGGTTGTATGTATAGCTGCCAACTCTCACGCATTCACCGTGAGACACACGCAATTGACAATCTTCACACGCTCTCACGCCACACATCCATTTTCTCACGCACAGAAAAATCGCGAAGCAAAGAGGACACGGAGACCGACAGACTAGACAGAGCAGGTTACTTATGATATAAAAAAAAATCTCAGCTCTCAGGTTCTGTCACTTTTATTACGAAATTCAGACAATAAATACCGTTTTGGCGCTTGTAAATGTGACGCGAAAGATCCCTAGCGGCACGTGAACCGATCATCTCTAGATAATAGTAAATAACTTTAAACACGAATGAACAATGTTGAAAAATACAGTACAACTTACTGAAATGTATATTCCTCATACATAATATCGACCAATCAATCAAACAAAGGGGTCAATAAAACAGCTGGAGAACAATTATGTCACATAACATTTACCTCAGGAAAGCCATTTAATGACCATAATATAGGCTGCTATAGCATGTTATTTGGCTAGAAAAAAAGAGAGAGTATTTGGCTAAATATGTGTACTATATTGCATATTTATTATATTTTTACTTATATCATTAAATAAAGTTGTTATTATAATAAAAAAACGCATTATATTTAATTTGTGTTATTTTTTAACCTTAAGGCGAGACACGGCAGGCAAAAACATTTTTTTTTCACTGGTCAATTTTGAGATTTTGGGTTATTTGTCTTCAATAATATGTATTCTTTCAGACTTGTGCTGAAAAAATTCCAAAATACACATTTAGGTCTTTATTTTACTACACTTTGTCTGTTTGAGTGTGCAGATTTCGCCTAAATTCATCAAAAGTTGGCGTTCTAAATCATCCCGCTGCTCCGCGATCGCTCTCTGTACCCCTTCATCTCGTATACCGTTGGAAAGCTCTCTCTCTTCTTTTCAATGCTGTCGGATCCAAATATGGTAATTTCCTGTCTATCAGCAACAAATCATGAAAGTAAAACAGGTGATTTAACTCGAAATGCGCAATCTCATTGGCTGATGCCAATTTCTGACAACGTGATTCGTTCAGAATCGTCACGTGATGCGCTTTGACATTTCCGCGGTAGTTCAAAATGTCGAAAGATATGCGTGTAAAATTATCTCAGAGAAGTCGAAAGCAGTTGTCATTAGCTAGAAGACACAAGGGATTACCAACAAAGACAAAAGATGATGAAATGCCATATGGGTCTTCACATTTTTGTTCATGAGAGCCGCACTGATAAGGACAAGTCAGTAGGAGAGCCGTACGTCGTCCTTTCAGTTTCGGTTCTATACCTCTTTCAATCCAATCGAAATTATTTGTAATATAGCTGACACTTTGAGTTTGTAATGGGTTATGTTATAGCCCTACTTATTTTTAATGTTTTTAAGAAATATCTGTAGTGAGTGGCTGCATGATATCGCCGTATTTTTTACAGCCATGCGAGCAACAAATTAAAGCTTGGCGGGCCGCATGAGGCTTGCGAGCCACGCAATGAGTAACCATAGTGCGTCGATGCGTTACGAACAAGCTGTAGCATTTTGAACACATCTAAATGTAAGTCAAAAAGACGCATTACATTTCAAAGCACTTAAAACCCACAAGCCAAATCCTGAAAACAGTCGCCTCAGTCAGCTGATGGTGAAGCTAACCAACCAGGCTCCCTTCAGCACTGGTTCAAAACAACTCAACAGAACAAAACTAATTATGAATCATTCAAAATATCAATATTTAGAACATTGGAGAAAGCAAACAAAGTAGACTAAATTTTTATTTGACAGAGTATCTGCACACTGTCAGAGAAGAAGAGACGGATCCTGACTAAATACAGGCTCAGTGACCACCAACTGGGTCAGACAGAGATGCACTTCCTCCACTGGGAAAAAGTATCTTCACTAAGTGATTTACACCTTGGACAAATAGCCAAAATAATCAAACTTCCCAAAGTTAGCACCAGAAAAGAAGCTGGAAGTTCTAGAGGGTACAGCAGCTCCACTGACAGCTAAATATGTATCTGCCTGAGGGACTGTGATATACCGGTATTTAGTTTTTTTCATCCCACCTGTGTGATGGACTGTTGATGTGTTGTTTTGGATGTTATGATCAGTGATGGATGAAGCAATAATGAGTTTTGGATGTTAAACAGTGTGATAGATGGATTTTACTTGGACCTAAAGCATATTTTGTCTGTAATTCATGGCTTTCAATAGAAATTAGTGAAATTTTGTCATAAAAATCTTTAAAGGCCGTTTTCTCAAAATGAGTTTTTTCTCACACTCCTAGTGACGATTTTCCGCTTCTGTAGCACCTACATACACCAAACTTTACAGTCGTATTCCTAACTATATTATGAAGATTTGTTCAGAGGGATTTGTTGATATATCATTCTTGGCCTGATTTATATGACATTTTATGCCTAAAAATAGGGCGAAAATCAATTTTTTAAGGCTATTGCCAGTATTTTCTGATTTACAGGGTAACAAAAGGGGATATTCATAATCCCCTCTGAACATGTCTTTTCATTGAATTAGGGCTGTCAATCGATTAAAATATTTAATCGCGATTAATCGCATGATTGTCATGAGTTAACTCGCGATTAATCGCACATTTGTATCAGTTCTAAATGTACCTTAAATTAATACTTTTCAAGTTTTGAATACATTAATCAACATGGGAGTGGACAAATAGACGCTTTATGCAAATGCATGTTTATTATTAGTGAAACCATACTTAACATAGGATGAAGACTGGACATCTATCAAAGGGACCATAGTATCAAAAGTCATATGTTTATCAAAGAACTTGTTCATGTCTATTATACACATGAAAAAACAACAACATAGAAATAAACGGTTCCCATTACTTTACTCTTTCTTTACTCAATTTACTTACACAAACCTATTACATTTTTGCACGATAGGGCAGCTCACTTCTTCTAAACATGCTAACCTAAATGTACATTTATTATTACTGAAATCACCCTAAACAGAGCATAAAGAACATTGACATGTTTTACAAAGAACGTGTTCATGTCTATCAAACAGGTGGGAAAAAGAATATAAAAAACCCACAGGTTCCTCACAGATTATTTCTCTTTCTTTGCACTGAGCCAGTTGCTCAAACAGACGAGCCTGTTTACATTTTCAGATGACAGGGCAGCTCGCTTTTTCTGAACAACATGTCCTGAGAGTGAAAACAATCTTTCACAAGGTACGGATGTGGCAGGTGTTGATAAGTATATGCGTGCAAGGTAGGCCATCTCACTGTGTGCCCCTTCATGATTGGACCACCACTGCAGGGGACAGTCCTCTATGCCAATAGAGGGCTCTGCCTTGTAGCGCTCCACACATTTCTCAATACAGTCCTCTTCATCATCATCAGATGAAGATTCTGGCACAGACATGAGACATGATATCTTCTTAGGTGGTTCAGTTGTCACTGGTTTATCTGGCTGTGCAAGCCCCTCCCTCCGGAGCAAGGCACAGACTGAACTCCACACCTCAGCTCTGTCAGCCCTGCTCAGACATTTGAGGTCCTTAAACCTAGGGTCCAGTGCTGATGCAACCCTCAGCCATGTGGTGTTGGTTTTTTCCTTCCGTTTGTCCATGTCAGTTGTGAAAGTTTCCTTAAACTTAATCATGTAGGCTGGGTCATCTTCTGAGACCTCCATCACACGTGATAGATGACACAACGCGGGCAGCACAACTGAGCAAGAAACAAATTTCTCTCCTCCTAAAAGTTCACTCACATACCTGGAATAATAGAGAAAAGCACTTTAGTTAGACATAATGAATCTCTCACTCACTTTCAATCTCTCACTCTTAACACACGCGCACACACACACACACACACACACACACACACACACACACACACACACACACACACACACACAAACCTAACCATCACAGAAAACTTTCTGCATTTTTAAATTTTCATTCAACTCATTCTGTATGATTTATAAGCTGTTTAACTGGACCAACAAATGTCCCCACAAAAACAAGGATTTCAGACATTTCTATTATATTTTGTCCCCATACTGTACACACACACACACACACACACACACACACACACACACACACACACACACACACACCAGAACATAAATCCACTCTATTATAAATGACACACACACACACACATCAGAACTTAAATCCACTCTATTATAAATGTCACACACACACACACAGTCAAGACACATCAGAACAACATAAATCCACTCTATTATAAAAATGTCACACACACACACACACACACACACACACACACACACACACACACACAGACGTCCCCACTTTTGACACAACCTTACTTTGACTGAGAGACAAATATAATAATAATAAGAGTATCAATAAATTACCTGCAGTGTTCCAGCACAGTCTCCAACCTCTTCAGTTTATCAAATTCAGCTGCAGTTGGCATGTTGATGTTGCTTGCATGTAGGGCCAGTGCATCTCTCAATGGTTCTTGATTTCTCTGAACACGCTTTATCATTTCTAGGGTGCTGTTCCACCTAGTAGACACCTCCTGTACGAGTGACTCTTTCTTTTGAAGATGTTTGACTTGCTGCTGTTCAAGCTCGGCTGCGTTAGCAGGGCTATGCTTGAAATGACCCACTAACTTCCTGCATTTTGCCAAGGCGCCGTCAAACGGGCTGTTCTGGAGAGAAACTGTGATAGCTCGGTGGAGGCTGTGTGCAATGCAAGGCATATGCTCGAACGGGAGCTGCCTGGCCGCTGCAATCATGTTGCGTGCACTATCAGTGGTCACTATTTTAATTTTGAGTTCAATGTTCCACTGTCTGGCTACTTGAAGAAAGTGCTCAGCGCAAACGTCAGCATAGTGTCTCTCTTCTGTCTTCATAACGGTCAAAGCGTGAGACTGAAGTTTCCAGTGCGCGTCAAAATAATGTGCTGTGACGCCTAGGTAGCTATGGTTACTGAGGGAAGTCCAATAATCTCCGGTGAGCGCAACCGTGTTTGTCTGTCTCAATGCCTCCTGAACTTTAGCTTTCTCCTCTTCATATAAGTTGTGGTTGTAAATCTTGGTTGTAACGGTGGCTTTTGAAGGTAGTTCGTATGTAGAATCGTTAGATGCGATGCGAATAATTTCAAGTAGACCCTCGTCCTCGACCACATTAACTGGTCTACATGCTGTAGCCACCCATTTAGCTATAGTTGAGGTGAGTCGTGGACTTATCAATCGATCTCCGCTGCAAACTTTGATCCATTGTGGTCTGCCTTTGACGAGGGGGAGGGGGGCTCTCTGTGTCAGTTGTATGCTTCGCCATCAAGTGATATTTTAAACTCGACGTGCTGCGGTGATAACTTAATTCACATCGACAATAAATGCAGATAACTTTTGTCTTGTCGACAGAACCATCAGACCTCGTTTTGTATATGAATTTTCCGTTCAGAAGACCGCTTTCTTTTTCCATTTCTGTTTGCTGCTGCATCTCTATCTCTCCAACTACGGGCTAGGCCACGGGTCAAACAGGTGATGCGCGCTGCGTTAATCGCGCGTTAAAAAAATTAGCGCCGTTAAAATGAATTTGAGTTAATGCGTTATTAACGCGCTAATTTTGACAGCACTACATTGAATATATCAACAAAATGCAAAACTAATTTTGAACCTTGTTTTTTTCAATGGTCAGATTCGTCACTTCAAAATATATGCAAATTAGCGCATATTTAATTAGATATAGCCTCATTAGCATATTTAAAAATAAAATTACAAAAAACTTGCAATGCATTTTTTTCTCCTATTCATGTGAGTAATCAACTGGTAAAGTTTGATGGTGATATCTGTAAGTTAACAATTTTACCCTATTCACCTGTAGTGTCTCGCCTTAAATAATACTGCCAGCTGATAGGGCTCTCTGTATGTTTACAGCATTAGGTGAGTTGTTTTTTTCTTGAGAAAAATGAATGCCTATCTTGTGTAGCCTACCTAATATTTATCCAAATGAGTCAATATTAAATCAAATCACAATAACTGAATTGAATTGAATTGAAATAATAAAAAAAGCGTAGCTTACCAGAAATTGAACCATGTAAACATTGTAACATGTTGTCACTAAACCTAATAAAATTCAGTTTAGTTACTAAAATGTTTTGACAATCTCAATACACTTATTACTTATTTTTTATTTTTATTTTTTTAATTCATTTTTAGAAGGTTGTGGTTTAAAAATAAACATTCTGACATTAGTCGGTTGTTTCAGTCAAATAAGCCCCAAGAAGGCTGTGGTAAACATTCTGACATAAAAACTCAGTCAGCTACACTGTTTACTTCTGAATATTATAGTTTGGTAAAAATCCATCTATCTATAAATTACAGAAACGTCTGTCTGTCTGTCTGTGTGTGTGTGTGTGTGTCTATTAACCGCATATCTCTCGAACCGTTAGTCCGATGGATTTCAAATTCGACAGGTGTCTTGCTACTGGCACGAGTAAGTGCAGTGCCAAGTTTGACGTTGTTTGGATGAGAAATGCAAAAGATATCGTTAAAGGGATAGTTCACCCAAAAATAAAAATTCTGTCATCGTTTACTCTCCCTCAAGTTGTTCCAAACCTGTATGACTTTCTTTCTTCTGCTGAACACAAAAGAAGATATTTTAAAGAAGGTTGGTAATTAAACAGTTGCTGGTCCCCATTGACTTCCATAGTATTTTTTTTTCCTACTATGGAAGTCAATGGGGTCCATCAGTCGTTTGGTTACCGACTTTCTTCAAAATATCTTCTTTTGTGTTCAGCAGAAGAAAGAAAGTCATACAGGTTTGGAACAACTTAAGGGAGAGTAAACGATGACAGAATTTTCATTTTTCGGTGAACTATCGTGGAACCGAGCATGAAAATTTTTTTATGGTATGTTGGTCTTAAGGGCCCACATCAACCTAGCCCATAATCACTCATTTGTGATTTGCGCCCCTCCCATAAAAAATTAAAATGCAATATTATTTTGCTTTAATCGCCCCTATCTTCAGTGGAGATGTTCAGAACTGCACCATATTTCATGTGTATGATTAACTTGACATCCTCTGGGGGTATGCTAAGTTTAATAAAATAAATTAATTTATGTGCACATTTAGTGACTGTACACTCATCGGCCTGTAGATGGTGCTGTTGAGCGAAGGGTTGCTGGTTTAGGATGATACTGTCACACACACACATGCAGGAATACAAACAAACGCAAGCATGCACACACAGTGACATCCACAGGCACAGACACACACCCATACACACATACAAATCCACATGCACAGTCACACACGCACACACACATGTACGCACGCACACATACACGCACAGACACACACAGACACACACATACACACACACATACACACACACACACACAGACAGACATGCACATACTACTACTTTTTTTAGGTATCAGCCATATACCCGATTTACCAATACCCAATGTGTTATGCTTGGGCAGTATACTAATGACGTGGGTGGGACATGTTTCATGCCATGTTAGATCACATCCTGAGAGTCTACGCTTTCAGAAAATATATAGTTTATATAGTTGAATCAGTTTTCTCTTCATGGTACAGACCAAAATGTATTATGTGTACACTTTCTTCACCTAAATCCATAAAATCCCATTAATTTCAATGGGACATTTACTTAAGTGTTCTACTAGGTACAGTGGGAATGAGTTTAATTTTGTTAACATTGTTTTTTTAAAACTTTGGGACCAGGGCTACAAGATAAAACCACTTTTTTGGGGAAAAAATGTTTTTTATTTCAGTAAAACACAACAAACCCATGCCAAAGTCAGATAACTGACTTTTACCATCAACAGGCACCTCAACCGTTTGGTAGAGGTTTGTATAAATTGAATGGGAGGGTCCTTTGAAAAACAAACAAACAAACAGATTTTTCATACTTAGTATGTATAAGTATAAGTATATATACTATTTTGATCCCGTAAGGGAAATTTGGTCTCTGCATTTATCCCAATCCGTGAATTAGTGAAACACACTCAGCACACAGTGAACACACAGTGATGTGAAGCACACACTAATCTCGGCACAGTGAGCTGCCTGCAACAACAGCGGCGCTCGGGGAGCAGTGAGGGGTTAGGTGCCTTGCTCAAGGGCACTTCAGTCGCTTTTTACTGTTAACCACTGTTATGGATGTGACGTTTTCACATTATGGATGTTAAGTGTCTAAACTAATGACTTTTGATATAAAACTTAAATAGTAATGGCAAATAATTACAAAACTCTAAATTATCCATGATCCACAGGAATACTCCAGACAGTCTTTTAAAATATACAACTTATATACATAAACACGCAATACAGCCAAATTGCTCCACGTCATTTATTTTTGTGGAAAGCCAGTGCAGGCCTGAGCGGCGGTCATATTTTGTACCGCCATGCGGTACATCTAGTTTTTATTATAATGCATTGCTGATAACACTGTCATATTCCAGAATCATCAGAAAGTATGATTTAATATAGTACTCAATTTATATGATTAATATTATTAGAGACTTCAGGCAATTAACAGTTAAATATACAGCTAACAGTATATGGGGTCATGCTTACCTTTGTGTAGCTGTCCATGTCTGACTGACGAGTGAGGTGGTGCTCATATTTCTGCACTCTCTTTGCCAAATGTCTTATGTGATGGGGGTTGAGTGTACAGTGGAGCATTTCTTGGATAGCTTTCACAGTTTGGGCTGGAGACTTGTTGCCGACATGATAAAGTAACAGAACATGTCCATTCTTTAGTTGATCATGTGTAGATGGCAGCTGACTGAAGTTTTCCTCCAAAAACAGAGCCCCTTCCTGGCTCTAGCTTCTCTGGACATTTTTTTTTTTCTTTTTTTTTGACCTTTGGCACTTTTGCTGAATACACCAGAAAAATGTGTACGTGGAAGACACTTAATTTTTTTTTTTTTTTTTTCCTTGAGAAAAATTAACATGCATCTACTGTTAGGCTACCTGATATTTATCCAAATGAATGGATATTGAATCAAGATCGGAATCAAATCACAAGATTTGAATAGAAATCGTGAAATTTGTGTCAAGCAATAATAAAAAACCGTAGCCAATAATACATTGTACCATGTTGTAACATGTTGTCACTAAACCAAATATTTTGACAATCACAATACACTTACACCAAAAATTATGGACTGAGTTTAGACAAAACTGTTACATCCTGCTTAAATGTCCCTGCTTGTCTAGACAGAATGTTCAAAATATCTTATTTTCATGAGCATACAAATGTTCTTATTTATTGTTCTATTTATTTTATACTATTGTACTACTGAGACAAATTTAAAATCCATCATTTTTGGTGTAAGTGTATTGTGATTGTCAAAACATTTGGTTTAGTGTTTAGTGTAGCCATTACATTTATTAATATTTATGTATTGAGACAATATTTTGCAGTAATAGTTTGCAGTAATGTTAACTTACAGCCCCCTCCAGAGGCTCACTTAAGTAACTATCTTCTACTTCTAATACATTATCTGCAATGAGAATAGCTCCATCTAACAAAACAACTTTTATAGCTTTACTATTTGACACAAGATACATTTCACACACATTATAATATATACAGACATCTACAACATGGCTATATGACACAGTATGGCTGCTTCGCATTCTTTGTCCATTGAAGCAGATTTTGCGGGTGGTAAAACTCCCGTGGTCGTCGTTCAAATTCATTGAAATTTCGTTTACTTGTAGTTTAGCAATTAAACTAAATGTCTATTTCAGAGTTCACACTTACATATAATTTGAAGGGGTAAGGTTTAATGCGTATTTGGCGTGCTGTCCGGAGGGAGGGCTCCGAGCTCGGAGTTCGGCCCGAACCCAGAGTACTCCCCCGTATGTAAGTGTTTAGGACTAGAAGTGTGGAGAAGGGGTGGTGGAGGGATGCTGCAAAACTGGAACGAAAAAATTGATAAAAGCTACTTTTGACCTAAACACGCGTGTGTACCTGATTTTCTGTGAACGTGCGCGTCTCTTCAGCATCGATCAACACCATGGACTCGGAGGTAGGCTGCCTAATCTATCCATAGATAGCAATAACCGAGGAATTGGAAGCTTGTTAGTAGATTTTCTCTCCGCCATCACGCTTCGTACAATCTTCAGGCGAACTTCAGGCGTGTCGTGTGCATGTGATATTGTAATGTGCGCATCTGCGCGAGGGAGTGGGGATCTGTGGCGTGTGCACGAACTGTGATTGACAGTCAGATCTCACACCCCCCTGCGCTGATTGGACCCGATGAGACGGGAGCGGTGGATTTTTGCAAAACAAATAACACGCTCCAGGTGGAGTTAGAAGCTCGTTTTTTTTTCTAAAACCACCTTATTTATGTTGTTCTGTCGGATTATAGTGTCACTTTCACTGAATTTGATCAAAAAAATGTTGCAGACTTTAATACATACTAAGATATACTGTACTGTGCACTTACGGATTGAAGCTGAAGTCAGTTCTTTCTTGTCAAATGCTGTGATCCTGCTTCCCTGTGTTTTATTTTCAAGTCAAATGTTGTGCGTTGAATGTGTTCTTGTGTTGAAGTACTTATGTAAGATTAAGCTTTTTTTATATATATATATATATAATGTTTCTTTGCTTAATCACTCTTGCTCGGTGGGCAGTTTAACTTGGAACAATGTGGTAGTCAAGCACAGACTTCTTCAGTTCCCGGACAAGTCTCCAGCTTCTGGGCACTTCTTGTGCTGAATTTAGTTTTGTTATGTCAAATGCTGAGGTCAGAGGCCCTTTATTTTATTTTATTTCAGTGTCAAATGTTTTATTGGAATATAGCACAGATTGTTCTTCCAACATGTTCATGTATTAGTTTATTACTGTACTGTGCACTAAAGTCAGTCCGTTTACGTAAATTGCTCAGGTCAAGAGTCATTGTATTTTAATGTCAGTGTTAAGATTGCACTTTGAAGGTGTTCTATGCTGCACTTAAAGATGAGGTTAGAAGTTTATGTAATTTTTAGTGTTAAAATGTTTACAACATTAACATTGAAATCGATTACAGAAACTTAGTGCACCCAATTGTTTGTATATGGCAGCTGTTAATAAACGGTGGAAATGAATACCTCTCTTTCCTAATTAAAGTTATGGCAATGCTAACTAATTATTTCAAGTGGATTAAAGAAATAATTTGTCTAAATTAAGAGGAATAGAGTAAATTAATTGATTAAAATCAAAAAGTAAAATTTTTTACTTAAAATGTTACTTATTTTAACTAAGTATGATTTGGTCAATATGCTGCTCTTTGTCACAATAGTTAAACTCAAATGTTTTGCTTAATATTGTAGACTCTACTTAATTTTTTAGCATTCAGTACAATTAATATTACTGATTTTTACCAAATCAAAATACCAAGAAGTTCACTAAACTTACAAAAGTAGTTGGAAAATGTTGCCTTAATTTTTTTGAGTTGAATCTAAGTAACAGTTTTTACAGTGTACTCGTGCTGTTCACTTTTCATATTCAACATGGAAAAAAATAACATTATAATATTTTAACAAATATGATACTAAATGAGATTATTTAATGGCTACAACAGTATAGTAGGCCTATAGACTCTACTTGTAACGAATTCACACTGTAGGGTAGACTGTGTACAGTTGAGACACCTTAAATAAGTTGCGTTCGCAGCAAGCACAAGTTGTGATTTTTGCTGTGCACTTGCATATTAGTGTCAGCTGGGAAGGAAATATAGAGACCAGAGTAGACCTCTTGGAACTTTAATTGAATACATAGCGTTGGTAAAGCATACTGAAATTACATCCCTACAAATTTATTAGGCCCTACTGAAAATAAATGTATTGAATTTAAACAAAGTAGCCTAAATGTTAAGACTGTAAGCCCTTTGCTTTTTTACGTAGCCTATAAAGGACTCTTATAGCCGACATTGTGTTAATTTAATTTGTATAGGATTTTTTTTAACTCAAACATTAACACGGAAATAAATGAAACTAAATTATTGTATATTTTTTGCCACACCACGACGAGTGGCGCTATGCATTGTTCCAAAGCCAGGTTTTATTCTGGCATGTTGAATTAGTGTTCGACAAACGTGGCGGCGCGTTCATTTGAATGAAGAGTGCTTCTCGCTCATGTGAGCGAACACACACTGGAACGTTAGGCCATGTCGCAACGAGTGAATCGTGGCCGAGTGGTTGAACTTACGTTACGATCATTTAGATGACACGGGTTCAAATCCCGAACTAATTTGGACTACTGATATTTTTATATTAGCCTATTAATGCATTTTATAGTCTATTGTTGATGCAGATAGATTTGTCTAGTTCTAAAACATAGTTTTTTGCTTATAGCATTTACAAAATAAAATCACCATGCATTTCCATTTTACACTAAGGAACAAATATTATACAATGACTTTATTTCTGTAGCCTATAATAATTCCAATCGTAATTTCAAAAGCAGTTCTGTTAAAAAAAAATTATTATATATATATGATGTTTAAATGACAAACAATAAAATCAGAACCAGTATTCTGTTGCGTTCATGGTTCCAGTGGCAGTAATGCATCCACGGCTTTTCAAAATGTCACAAAGCGTTTTGAGATTGTTTTGAATGAAATATTGAAGTTTATAATTAAGTGTTTTGGCACACCAAGAGTGGCAAACTCTTTGTTTTGTTTTGCAAACTCAGCTAGCCTGTGGGGGGTTTGGAGAAGGCAATAGTTGCTTTATCGTGGGGGTGCAGGACAGAGGTGTTAATGTTCCGTCTTTCATATGGAGAGTGTCGGAGCCAGCCTGATGACCAGGCAAAGGCAAAATTATTTTAAGGATTAATCTCAAAATCTCCAAAAGTCCATAGCCTAAAGGTTTAAAGGTTTTCCACACACAATTTCAATTTAGCAGATACAGAGCTCTTTAATTCGCGACCCACCTCGTTTTATTGTAAGGTGAATTCAGCCAGGCATGTTGTATCTTTGAAGGAACAAATGCTATTTGTTACAGTTTTTTCTTTCGTGATTTGTGTGGATGACACACAGCGACATATACAGTATTATCAGCTGTATGGTGTTTTTTTACGCTGAAATGCTTAATTTCGAGAA
Organism: Vimba vimba; assembly: GCA_022828995.1. NCBI lineage: Eukaryota > Metazoa > Chordata > Actinopteri > Cypriniformes > Leuciscidae > Vimba > Vimba vimba. The sequence continues at coordinate 29,488,388 of CM040821.1, forward strand.
AGACCTGCCGCGCGCAGTGAGGGAGACCAAACTTGCTAAAAAAAATATCCAGCGCGAGAGAGGCAAAGAAAAACGCCTGTTCTTAATTTATGTTGCTTTGAACTTTTTTCGTTTTGTACCGTTTTAATTTTTTCATTTAACTGCAATTTCTTTGACAATAGAAATTTAAAATGTTGCAAGAATAAGATTCTGTGTTTCTTATTTTGCATCACAAAGGGAATAAACTCTATCGATGCAACCCTGTTTAAATAAATAAACTGTCCCTACACTTTATTTATACCTTGAAATGTGCGATGGGTTTTCAAACTTAATTAATTTTCTTTTTCTTTTACATTTTCATTGTTTATTTTTTAATTAAAAGCAATACTGTATTGAAAGTATTTTTATGATTTGTTCGATCTGTTTTGAAAAATGTCTTCCGTTGCTTTGGCCGGGTATCACTGTCAGTCATCTCAATTTCGTGAATGATTCACACACACAAAAAAAATAATTTAGCAGATTAAAGACGAGCTTCATCATCTTCATTTTCTGGTGCAATCGGCTGACAGTCTTCCTTCATCAGATGTGTCGTCTTTGCAGCGGCTCAACTGGAATGTAGCAAATTTATGTTGTAATGTACAATTGATAATTAAACAAGATGATTGACTTTAATAAACAGATGCATATTTAAGCATCAAGAACGGAAAAACATAAACACTGTCGGCTACACTGAGATTCGATCTCAGATCGTTTGATGCTCCGAGAGGCTATTGTTAATGCATTGACCACAGAGCTATCGTCTAAATAGCCTAGGTCTATTATTTTCTCTGTTTTAAAAGTTTGTTATATTCTTTTTTATTTGTTTATTTTTTTTAACATTGGCAATTTACTGTCTCGAAATTATGTGTCGAAAAAATAAACAGTACAAATTCTTGTAAAAACACTTTTTTAAAATGTATTATTATTATTATTATTATTATTATGCAGATGTTAATTCAGCCATTCTGTTGGATAAAAATTGTCCCTAATGTAAAATGGAAATGAATGGTAATTTTATTTTATAAATATAAAATATTTAATATAGGCTATAGGAGAAAAAAACAATATGGTGTAGCAATATTTTAGAACTATCAAATCTCTCTGCATTAATAATAAAAAAGTAGCCCATGTTTGTTCGGGATTTGAACCCGTGTCATCTGAATTATTGAAACGTAAGTTATAGCCTACCACTCGCCACAAATTTGTTTTGTTTTATTTTGTTTGAAATGTATTTTTACATATTTTGCTTTCGTTAATGTTAACCAATTCTGTTGTAGCATAATAGGCCTATATTTTTTCCCTAAAAGTTTGTTTTATTCTCTGCTTTGTTTGTTTATATTTTTACATATTCAATCAGTCTCACTTTTGTTCAAATAATGAAAAAAGTAGTTTTTTTTTGTTTTTTTACAAGATCTTGCGCCATGTTTTTTTTTTTTTTTAATAAACAGATAGGAAACTTACCTTTTAAAATGCCGCAGTTGCTGCTGTTTTGCCCTGTCACTTGCGCCACCCGGTATAGCCTAGTCATTTTGCGAACGACTTTGAAATTCGACTGGTTTATTTTTGCTGCGGCAGTAATAGGCATTGTGGTTGATTATTTATTAAAGCATTCAATTGATAATCATAACAACATGTAAGCCTATTTAATTCTGAATATAACAAAGAATGCTTAAACCGACTAACATCGGTTAGTAACTGCAAGTCCTGAAAATGTTTTAATTTTACGGTAAATTATTTTAATTTATTTCACTGTTATGTTTCAGTTAATAAATCTACAAACACATTAAAATAACACGAAGTAAATGACAAGCAACCTATTGACATAGCCTTTCTAAATTATAGAAAAACTTACATTCAGTCTTACATTCTAACCAGCAACTGGCGAACTGACAAGCTGAGTCGCAGCGACACCATCAGCCGGCTCGAGTCGCTCTGAGACGGGCCAGTTCACATCGCTGCAATGTTATAAAGCGGTTTCATCTCATTGTGAATCTTTGGTCTGAACTGGACTTAAGCCAGAGTAATGGAACAGAACTCTCACTTAAATTAGTGAGACATATCAAAATAAGCCAGGCTTTTCCTTTATCCACCTTGATGGAACACCCCCTGGTCTATTTTAGAGAACAAACAAACATGCATATGAATAAATAAATTACCTAAATTGTGTTTTCCTATTCATCCTCACTGGTGTCTGGACTACTGAGGCCACTTAGATCCTCCGCTTCAACATGTAGAAGGACAGAGGCCTCAGGACCTAAGGCAGTCTTGGTTTTGTTGGAGGATGACTTGCAACCTTTCTGACACCTCAGACAGTCTTCTTCTTAAGAGACAGCAAAGTCCCTCATTTCCCTTGTCTACGTCTCAAAATACAAAAGAGATTACATTAAAGACAAACTACATATTAAGATTGCTTCATAAGATCAAAGAACTTCAATGGAAGAGATAATAATAAGCTTAATCTTGATGTTATATTAACCCCATATCAGGACACAAATTACAATGTTCAAAATTCTTTTGTTAATTTCGTTTTTCATGTAACAGCCATAGTACGACAAATCTGCACATCTCTCAAGCAAATGTGACACACTTTAAAGCCGTACTGACTTGTTACCATAGCAAACAACTATAATCCCCATTTTATTAAGTACAAACCAAATGACCACGGCAAACAGAGCATCCAAGTTCTGTGACTGAGAGACTGATATGGTTTTATTTATTTATTTTATTTTTTTTACTTTATAATATATTGTAATATAATTATATTGACAGGGTTTTTATTCAACTTACCCTACTCAGCCATCTTGTTCTTGAGAACCACTGCCAGGCTCTGCAACCATGTGCAGTGTTGTGCCATCTCCAACACCAAAATGCTTGTTTCCTCTGGCAGTCGCATTGTCAACATCACTTGGTCATGCAATGGTTTCATGATTGAAATGTTTGCTAAGAATCAATAACAGTTATACATGAGACAATCTTGCATAATAGCACTGCAATGTTTTGTAACTACAAACATGTACTTTTGTTATCCAATTCATTTATAATAAAAAACTAAAAATACACACATAAACTACCGGTAAATTAATATTACATCACTCAATATGCTACATGCATGCTTTAGTTCATTATACTCTATATGTGACCCTGGATCACAAAACCAGTCATAAGTCGCACTGGTATATTTGTGGCAATAGCCAACAAAACATTATATGGGTAAAAATTATCGATTTTTCTTTTATGCCAAAAATCATTAGGATATTAAATAAAGATCATGTTCCATGAAGATGTTCTGTAAATTTCCTACCATAAATATATAAAACATTTATTTTTGTGAGTGAATGCAGCACAATCACCAACATAAATGAATAGTATCTCGGCCAAATATTGTCCTATCCTAACACACCATACATCAATGGAAAGCTTATTTATCCAGCTTTCAGGTGATGCATACATCTCAATTTAAAAAAAAAAATGTACCCATGTGATTGGTTTTGTGGTCCAGGGTCACATATAGCAGAGTAGTAAATAAATTATTGAAGCATCTGAAAACTTACATACCAGTGCCATGAACCTCCCACGGCCTTATCTGAGACACAGTGCTCTCTCCAGTAAGGGAATGCTCCACCACAGCAACGTCAATGTTTGTGTCAGAGTCTAGTACAAGAGCATTATATTTCTCAATCTCCTGAAGAAGGAGCTTTTTGTCTTCTGCCAGCTTCCTTCGAAGGCGGTGACGAAGCTTGCTGCTGTCTAGAAAGACATAAAGTACAGGGGTAGAGGTTTGTGACAGAACTGTTCAACAAGAAAAAATGTATTGCAGCCAAAAAGTGAAAGCACGTTGTGCTTTAATTACTTTAGAATGGGCAGTTTTTAAATAAAACTGATTCAATGTATTTGTTAGTGGAGTAGGATGCATACAGTAGCTTCAATTTATTAACCTAATTTACTCTATAGTTATACCATTCTGACGGTAGAGAGTTTGCTTCCACTGCCTCACACTAGGTAAAGCCCCTCAGTTGACTGCTGAAGTCCTCTGTGTGTGGTGCCTTGACTGGCATGAGATGTATCTGGTGTCTCTGTAGAAGTAATAGTGAAAGCAAATTCACTGTTAAAACATCAGAACCGTTTCAGAGTTTGAATTTGTATATACTGTAAAACCTCTTTTAATCTTTTAAACTTCATTATACTTGGTATGTGGACTTCCTGCAGGGAAACTGGAATATATACAATAAACTCAACATAAATATGGCATAACATCTAATGCAGGGTATCTGCACATTTTTGATCAACAAATTTAATGACTTTTAAGACCTTTTTAAGACCTTCAAGAATAAAAATTAAGACCATTACCATGGAAAAAAAATATATATAAAAATGACACTCTAGGGCAGGGATAGGCAACTCCGGTCCTGGAGGGCCACTGTCCTGCAGAGTTTAGCTCCAACCCTAATTAAACACACCTGAACAAGGCAATCAGTGTTTTCAGGATTACTAGATAGATACAGGCAGGTGAGTTTTTATCAGGGCTGAAGCTAAACTCTGCAGGACAGTGGCCCTCCAGGACCGGAGTTGCCTATCCCTGCTCTAGGGTGTTCAGGTTAACAAAGCACATTTGTATTTGAGCAACAGTGCAAATAGTCTTAATAGCCTTTGGTGGTCCAATTCATGCTTTCGTCAAACATGACAACGAAGCTGCCTTGATTCACACTTGACAGAAGTCCCCTTTTTATGTACTGAACAAGTCCAAATCGAGTAAGAGAAGAGGTTTTGTCCCTGCCACAACTAAATGTTTTTGCACATTCCTCAGGGAACATTGCCCTGAAGTGCTCATGTCTTCGTTGGATGTATAGGAGTGATGTCGGCTAACCGTGTGCAAAACCCACAGCATTTCAGCCTTCAGTGTATTAGTTAGGGAGAATGTAAAATGGTGCCCCAAAGACAACAACGCGGCTGTAATGTTAGCCTCAGGGCCGTAGCCTAGCCATCATTTCAAAAGTGAGGGGGACAGAATAACTACCAATTCTTTTTTCAGGCTTGTTGACAGGTTTTTCCTTAAAGGTGCTGTATGTAGTTTTTAGCGGCCTCTAGCTGTGATGTTTCAGATTGCAACCAATAAGTTTACAAGCACGTGCTCTTACGCGTGCTCGAATTTATGAGCGAGCACTGTGGGTACCGGCCAGACTGAGACGCAACCGGACGTAACACACAAAGCATCCCACAACATGCTGGAAACTCAGGTAAACTCCCACTGCAACGTTAAAATAATAGGCTACTTTTATCAGCTTGACGTTGAACTAATGCTCCATGCTCGTACCATGATAAGTATGGATCCTATCAACCGTGCCGAATTTTGCCACTGGGCAATTCCACGCAAAACTGTCACATCCATAACGCCAACTCAATGCCATGGTATTGAGTTGGCGTTATGGATGTGACAGTTTTGCGTGGAATTGCCCCACTGCAAGCTTACTTCACATTTTCTTCAGGAAATGTATATTCTAGGTTTGTAGATAAGGTTTCTCCATTATTCAAATGCCCTGCCGATGTTGATCCGTGTTTTTTACCCGAAGTTCATCCGATTCACGTCTGGCCTTACGAGCTTCAGCAGAAAAAACGTTTTTTGTTGTTTTTTATCAATATGTGGAGTTTGTGTTGGAGTCTGTGTTTTGCTGGGCGCAGGTCGTTTCTTAGTGTTATCAGACATGTCATAAGTTGCATAAGTCATAAGTCCATGTCATAAGTTGCAGTGTCGTCGCTGTTGAGTGCAAAGTCAGTAGGCTAGACGAGGCGAGAGGCTCGGGAGCGCGCATGCAGGTGACGTCACTGGCGGTAAATCCGACCCGGGACCTTCACATAAAAATAAGAATACTTGCTTTCAGAGGTAATAGCAAAACCCGCAAAGTGGATAAATTTAATGTGAGATTACAACCCCTTCACACACAGGCAATAAAAAAATGATTTGTTTTGGTTGAAAAGCTACATACAGCACCTTTAATTGGCTTAAAATGCTATTTATTTTTAAAGCAATACAACAGAAAGAAAGAAATGCAGATGTTCAGTATACCGTATACTTTATAGGCTATAAAAAAAGTATACTTATACTTTATATACTTATGGTAAAATCCTGATCATGTATTTTACTAGTTAATAAAGTAAGCTAATAAAAAGAAAATTTTGTACATTTTAAAGATAAATTCATTAATCTGGTGCACTTAGTCACTCGAATCCACTGTTAAAAATAAATAATCCACCGGCCAACCGCCCAAACCTAACGTTATATTCTCTGATTTAGATATCTGCATCTGATCATTGCATTACAATTATTCAAATGATCAGTGTTAAGCATGATAATATGGTAAAATCACACTGAATTAAACTGATTTAAAAATAACATTTACTTAAAATAAAAGTTGTTATTTTGGCAAAATTACATTTCCTTAATAGCCTAGCAGAGTCTTACTAAAACTTTCCAATTGCAAATCTTTTAAAACTACTTCAAACTTTCTAGTTAGGCTTTTTCAAGAGAACTTAGTTTGTAGACAACTTTTAGACAAACGTAGACAAATTTTTATCTAATTGTAGTGTTAACAAATTATGGTAAACATGATCTAACCTAACGTTACTGCCTGATTCAAGCAGATAGTGGCTGTTAATGCATGAAAATACAAATTCAGCATTAACAATCACCATGTTTATTCTAATTTGAAGGGCTTCGATAATATATCTGTGAAAATAAAAGATATTACGAATAAAAACAGTTAGTGAATATTTTAAATTTACAACAAAACTTGTTAATTATTCAACAAGAGAAATAGGCTGAGTTATGAATTATAGATGACAACTTACTTGCAGTGCTTGACTTTTTTGTGAATAAGGAGTGAAGAGTTTTTTTGCCGTTTTGAACTCATTGCGACCTCTATGAAAATTATTCGGCGCGGCCGCGCGGTTGCGTACATTTGGGCGTGATGCACGAGTGACTGATTACCATGGAAACGTGAAAGTCACGTATGTAGATAGACTATCCTTGACTCTTTGGATTAAAAATCTCGATGTAGGCAAACAGCTGAATGGGGACAGTTGTTGCCTGACTGTCGCGCTTGTGCTTCTCCCCTTTCATATGCGCGTCAAGGGCTTTTGCAGCCGCTATATTTCTCATCATTGAGCCAGTTATCATTAAATTTGCACTTCCCCATCTTAGCTCGCGTCTGCCACTACACTTCTTCGTCTGTTTCTATGACAGGCCTACGGAAAACACGTACTGCCCCCTAAATGGTGTGTGATGCCTGTGCAATAGGCACACGCTACTTTTTACTGTCTTTAGACAGGGACGTGCACTGGTTAAATGGAAAATACCGGTAGTTTCTCCCGACAAAAGGAGAAACTCCGCCAGATGAAATTTAATGCCGCCCAGATGAAATTTAATGCCACTCTTCAAAAATTAGTGAAATTTAATACATTTTAAGACCTTAAAAAACGTAAATTTTATTTAAGACGTTTTAAGACTTTTTAAGGATCCGCGGGGACCCTGTAATGGTGACATGTAGTTGGCTTTGGTGGCAGTTGATGTCACCAACTGTTGTAATCCAAATGATCAGCCTACTATCTTTGGTTGCTCTTGAATATCAAAATTAAAATTTCATATAGCTTTGGAAAAGGATATATCTTTTTTTTGTTTGTTTCTTTTATCTGGTCATGCTTACCACCAGCTGCCCATTCCTTCACATCAGATAGCCACTGTGACACCACTTCATCTGTGCAGTGTAGCTCTGTTCTTAGGTCAGCTAGCCTTGCAGTCTCATCCTGGAGTCTCTGACAAGTCTGATGAACAGTGTTATACAATAATCAGGATTAAAACTTTGTATGACTAACAACAGGCCAAGTGCACACAACAAAAGGACACACAAAACAATTAATAGGAGACTTGCCTTCACATATCTTGTGGAAAGTGCCTGATGTAGAGAGAGACTTCTTTTGTGATTCCACCCCATTGCATGCAATGTTAGCATGTCTAACTGAGCTGTTGAAATCAAATAATGAGGCTATGATGCTCAATCTAAATAAAGTATGCAAGAATATTGCAAACACTCTGATCACCTGCTTTGGACATGTATTTGGTCGTCAGAGCACAACGTGAGAGGTAGCTATTCACTTGCTCCACCTCCTCACCGGCGGTTGTCCCTGCTCCTTCCTGGTTTCTACCACTCCATTTAATCTGACAGTAAAGAGTGAAAGAAATTCAATTCAATTTGATTTATATAGCCCAATAACACAAATCACAATTTGCCTCAAAGGGCTTTACAACCTGTACAAGAAATGGTTATGCAAAAAGGCTACATAGTATAGTGTAGCCCTTAACTTCATATTATTAATGTGTATATGATGCAAAAATATTATACATACTGTACCTCACACTTAGTTGCATGGGCTCGAGCATGCATCACACTGAGGAAAGGTTTCATTTTCGTCAGCTCCTGAAGAGCAGGAAGGACACAAGCAGCTTTCTCCAAGTATGGCCAATATTTGCAAGCCACATTCATTGCAAAGAATTGCGCCTTGGCTAGCATGAGCTCCTTCTGAAGATACAGAGGGTAGGCAAATATCTCCCCCCTGTACATATTAAGGGCTTTCAGAAGGAATCTGTGGCGACACACAGCAACCTCCATCCCCTCTTCATCCAATTTAGAAGCCCTCCTTGAAGTCTCCCTCTTGCTGTCCAATGGGCATCCCCACATGTGCCTCTTCCCTGTGTCTATGACACGACAAATCAAATAAAACCAATGGTGTCATACAATATAATATATCTCATTTATTCTCTCAATTTAATTTTGGAGGTGTTGGTAGGCAAAAATAGTTGAAGTGGGGGGTGGGGGGTATATATGGTTGTTTTTGTAACAACTATTTTGTCAAGTTATAAAACTTGCATTTCTCACTGCTTTCTGCATGGTGTCGACAAATCTAGACACCGCACTGTCTTCAGCCACAAAGACCCCTTCAAAAAAGCCAGGATCATCAGAGCTGAGGAAGAAAGAAAAATAGGAAATCCATCAATTAAATATATTAAGTAAGAAAATAAATCAATAAAAAGACTGGAACAGGGACCACCTTCTGGTCCGCGAAAGCGGATATATTGTCTTGAAGGAGGTCCTTCAAGTCCGGGGTCCACTGCTGCTGGCACGTTTGACATACATATAGTGGCTGATGCAAGTCAAAACGCCCTTGGAACAAAAAAGTAAATATAAAAAATTATAAATACACATTTATCACATACTTATTTTTACAACAGTAAGTTTATTCTGCACCTTTCGGATTTCGTGGGAACATACCTTGCTCATGGGTGCAATATCTACCTTCCCCTTTAATGACGCATGATGTTGGAGGAATGGCTTCAAAAAACCCATTAATCAGGCATTCCCTGTTGTGGAGTGGCTGTTTTTTTGTGACGCAATACATCACAGTCCCCACAGAACCACTCTTCAGGAAGACACTCTTTGCACCTAGGGAGAATTAAAAAAAGAAAATATCTAATATAAGACATTTTTTCAGGTGAATAACTCATAAAGTACAATACGCTCAATTTAAGCTATTTCAAATTTAGTTAGATACTAGGTTTGATTCTATTGTATAGGATTGCATAGTGGCTCAGTGTTTAACACTGTCACCTCACAGCAAGAAGTTCCTAGATTTAATTGTATCATTAATGTGTTTTTCATCTGGGTATCCAAGTTTCCTCCCATCCGAAAAGACCTACAACTTAGCCTATAAAGCAGGGCACTGAACATTAATTCTCAGCAAACCTACCCTGGGTAATTAAAGTTGAATATTAATGAAAACCAACCTAATAACAGTAGGCTTGTGGGAAAGCCAACACAAGGGATGACCAACAGCCTCTTTTGCAATAAGACATTTTAGGTGGTATGGTCTTGCTTCTTCCCAGCGCTCTGAGGCTTTCTGCTGCCGAAAAGACCAAGATGATGCAGAGCTTCTTTGAGGCTCAGCAGAAGGACATGACGCCAAAATATCAGAGAGCCTCTCCATATTTTTTTCTGTAAAGAAAATATGAAATAAAGCTGTAAGGGACAATCTAGATGAGGACCAATTAAAAGTCAACTAATCCATATTTAGAATAAAAACACCATTTCATGATTTAGTATCAAACTGGACCAAATCTTTACTAAATTGTGTTTTTTATCTATTGCCCTGTCAGTTTAGACTAAGGGTTTTTTCTTGAATTACTTTAATGACACATGGATTTTTAGATTTGTACTTAAATTCATCACTGTTATTTACCAAATTCCTCTTGAGGATTTAGTTTTGCTGAGGGTACAGTAAGTGGAACCTCCACACTGGATGACAGAGAGTACTCAAGCGGAGGGTATGTGACTGTAAAACAGTACATACTGTAGAAGAATAAGAACAGGTTAGGATATCACTGCATTCATGTTCTTTTTTTTTTTCAACCTATATACTGAACAATTTATGAAATATATTTTTGTTAAGTGCTTGGTAATGTCTTTGTCACGGTGTGACAAATAGGATATGGAACTTATTCCCGTTGAAGCAGTGTTCCCGCTGGGACACTTTGAGTGTAACACCGTCCCCAGGCCTGTGTGTGCGTCTGTTGCCATGACAACCCCAAATGACAGATTGAAAACAGGTGTGGGGAATTTACTCTGTGAGTTTGGGTGAGGCCCTGTCAGCATTTGAGAGAGTATAAAAAGCAAGAGAAAGAGACTGTTGGGGTGGTTCTCTCCCGTGAGAAGTTGTTTTATCGGGTGGTTGCAGTTATTGGAGTGTTGGCGAATGAAGAGGAGAGTGTTGACGAATGAAGAGGAGAGTGTTGACGAATGAAGAGGAGAGTGTTGACGAATGAAGAGGAGAGTGTTGACGAATGAAGAGGAGAGTGTTGACGAATGAAGAGGAGAGTGTTGACGAATGAAGAGGAGAGTGTTGACTTGATGAGGGACTCGAGGGCAACAGAGGGAAAGTGAAATATCCTGTTTGCATTGGAGAGGAGCTAAGTAATCGAGAACTGAGTCTCGTAATTGCATGTATTCGACACTGAATTGGATGTGGTTTGGAATGTGTGGATCACGATCATAAATGTCACTGAGTGGATTGTACTGATTCATTACCGACCTCTTATCTCTTCCTCCATTATAAATGGTGATGTGAACTCTGCCTGTGTCTGTGAAGAAAAACATCCCGAAACATCCTTTGCAGCATTGATGAACGCGGTCCCCTCGGACAGAGACCCAAGGGTGAGTGCGGGCTTTAAATTGCACTTCGTGAAGTGAGTTTGCAGTGCCTAAAATTGACGTTTTCCCCCACATTATATGCTTGAAGTGGAATTGCCGTGTGTGTGGAAGATACATTTCTTTTTGCCGTGCACTCCATGTATCATGCTGGTCTACTGTCAATAATGAGAGCTCAGTGACATTAATCTGTTCTAACTGTTTGGATGTTGAAGAATTATCATCTGGGATTTGAATTAACCCCTCTGTTTGTGCTAATAGGAGAGGGGATGCCCTGTTGCAAAGTTCACTGTCTGTCTTAGTAAAAGCCTCGTGCAGCCCGTCGACTTCGAGTCTGCTGTATCCTTGTAGCCCATCTGTGTTGGGAGAAGTGATTGTCCCTCCGTCACAAACGTAAGGCTGGCACGCTCTGTCTGAAATATCCATTCTGTTGTGCCCGAAGAAGCCCTGTTCAGCCAGTCGACTTCGAGTTTGCTGTATTCCTGCGATTCAGCTGTATTATGAGAAGTGTTCGTTTCCTGCCAACACATATGAACTGTGTACTTGTTTGAAGCATCCATTCTGTCTGTTCAGTAGGAGCCCTGTACAGCTTGTCGACGTCGAGTCTGCTGTATTCCTGTAGTCCACCTGTGCTGGGGGAAGTGATCGTCCTTTCCGCCACGAACGTAAGGCTGGTACACTCTGTCTGGAATATCCATCCCGTCCATGTCAGAAGAAACCCCGTTCAGCCCATCGACTTTGAGTCTGCTGTATTTCTGCAGTGCATCTGTATTGTGAGAAGTGGTTGTCCTTGCCAACGCATGTGAACTGTATGCTTTGTTCAAAGTATCCCTTCTGTCTGTCTCAGTAGCAGTCCTGTGCAGTCGGTTGACTTCGAGTCTGCTGTATCCTGGGAGCCCACCTGTGTTGGGAGAAGTGACTGTCCCTCTGCCGTGAACGTAAAGCCGGCCCGCTCTGTCTGGAATATCCACTTCATCTATGCCAGAAGAAGTCCTGTTCAGCCTGTCGACTTGAGTCTGCTGAATTCCTGCAACTCATCTGTATCGTGAGAAGTGTTCGTCCCCTTCCAACTCATGTGAACTGTATGCTTGCTTTGAAGTATCCCTTCTGTCTGTCTCAGTAGAAGCCCTGTGCAGCCGGCCGGCTTCGAGTCTACTGTATCCTTATAGTCACCTGTGCTGAGAGAAGTGGCTGTCCTTCTGTCACGAACGTGAGGTTGGTACACTCTGTCTGGAGTATCCATCTGCTCCAGTTTCTGTGCCTGTGAAGAGAGGGAGGTTGGAATTATTCGCTTACCCTGTAAAGATTCCCTCGCCACCCCATCATCAGACTGTGAATCTGCCGTATACGTGCCTGACCGACGGCCATCTGCTCAAGATCTCGTACCTGTGGAGGAAGGAAGGTTGGAATCACTTACTTACCCAAGGAAGACTCCCCAGCCGCCCCACCATAAGACCGTGTACCTGCTGCATACGTACTCGACTGATATCCATCTGCCTCAAATCTTGCACCTGTGAAAGAAGGAAGGAAGGTTGGAAGTATTTACTTACCAGAAGAGACTTACCGGACCGCTCGCCTGTTCACTGCATCCCCACCTGTGAAAGACCTACCTGACCATTTACCTGTTCACTGTCCCATCCACTACAGGGCCCGCACTGAGGAAGAGAGCGGGAGAGACCCCGGCTGTTGCACCGTTCACCTTCGATCCCTTAGGGCAAAAAGGAAGAAGATTTTAGATTAGGATTTTCAAATTGCTTTTACTTCTAAATAAAACTTGTTGAATTTATTCTGTCTCCGACTCCTCCCTCTGACACGCTCCTCGAGGTGGTCCTGGTTCAGGGGTGGGCGCAGTCTGGCTTGGCCCATCCCGACCTGTGACATCTTCTACTATAGTCCCACTGAAAGGTTTATATAGTCTTTTTCGACGCTGGAATATTTTAAAGGGTAACTAAACCCTAAACCAACTTTTTTTTTTTAGTTAATGATCTGTAAGAATGGGTCTTTATTAGTGCTGTTCATTGATTCGAGTAACTTTTTTGACATTTGGGTATAAAGTGTTTTAATTCTACAATATATGGTGTAAAAACGTCTGAGTGCTGCCCTCTTAGGGTTGAACGGTGGCTACTGCAGTTGAATTTTCCTATTGGATGTTGCGGTACTGCGTGACGTAAATGGTACTGCGTGACGTAAGCAGGTTCCAGCTTACCACGCCCTTGGTACGAGCTCACCACGCCCTTGGCAGTATAAAAACCATCTTTTTTCGTCAAAACCACTGTTGCGAGTCAGGAGTTGGAATTGCGAGTATTGAAAACGATCAGGATAGAGTATTTTTAGCATCTATTTAGCATAGCATTTATATAGTTATTTAGATTATTTCGTGTAGCCTAGGTAGTTTATTAGCATAGTTGTTAGTGTAGTATTGTTAGAAGCATAGTTAGTTAGTAGCATAGTATTGCATCAGTTAGGATAGCTTCGAGTTAGCGTAGATTTATCTGTATTTAGTACAGTGGTCAGGATGGTACGTAGGTGTAGTGTTGCTGGTTGCAACAGCACTGCTGGAATGCATGGCTTTCCAGCAGATTTGGAAATTAGGCGACAGTGGTTGCATGCACTTGGCCTGGAAGACCACGAGTTCCCGCCTAGAGCTCAAGTGTGCAACCTGCATTTTACGCGGGATTGCTTCTCCAACGCGATCGAGGTGGAAATGGGCTTCTCCACACAGCTCGCGCTGAAAAGCGACGCAGTGCCAAACGCTGCTCCTCCTGCATGGACTCCACCACCGCAGCGGCTTCTTGGGGTGAGTGATCATATTTTAATCACAATTTACGGTTAGGCTAAAGTTAATCATCTGGGGTCGACAAACGCCGGCGCATTTTGCTGGATTTTTTCACATAGCGGCAAAATATGAATATACGGAAAGCGCGCGCTATTGACATCAACTCGATAAAACTCATCAGATGCATGTACTTTACGTCGTCTTGCGACCCTGTGAGGAATAAAAATAGCGTAATAATAATCCTGTTGAAAATTACCTCAGAAGTTAATTAACTAATAGTATTTATAAACATTTTAAAATCTCTAAAATGACTGAATAGAAGACTGTAATTGTAAACCATAAAACACTTTTTTTTTTTTTAGCCTACTATGACCAGAGAAATTGGGTGCCAGACTGAACCAGTCATCTCCAGATCTGCAGGTGTGCAGGCTAACATGAAGCCCATGAGGAGAAGCAAAGGTGATTTTTGAATACTATGGAGCTTTTGAATGTTTCATCATATAGTCAAGATTATATAATTTAGTTTCGTACTGTCTCTGCTTATTGATAACAAATCTATTATTAATTTGTGCAGCCACCCAGGCCAGAATGTCTAACAGGAGTGTGTCGTGTGACACAGGCACACTGATGGAGCCTTTCACAGAGTGTCCCGGAGCAACCTCTACACCAATAAAGAGGAAAAGATGTGAGGTGTCCACTGATGACTCCAGCTACCATCAAGACGGAAGTGAGAGCACCATGAACTGTACAAGGTAATGCGTTTAGTCCCGTTAGGTTTTTCAGTTAGGCTATATTTGAATGTTCTAATTTAGCTATTACTTGTTTTTAAATACTTTTGATTGATTGTCATTAAAGGGCACCTATTATGCCCCTTTTTACAAGATGTAATATTGGTCTTGGGTGTCCCCAGAATGCATTTGTGAAGTTTGTTCAAACACCATGTAAAAGTGAATATGGCATAATAGGTGCCCTTTAAGTTATTTCTGATACATACACATTACATAACCAAATTATGATTGTTATGCTTTTATTTAAATTTTTCACCTTTTTTTTTTTTTACATAGTCTCCGATGAAGCATTACCCCACAAAGTGATGAAGTACATTGTATATGAAGATAAACTGCTGGAGCTTTTTAGAAGATGCCCTGTCTGCACCCGGAGTTTGGTTGTTTCACAAACAACCATTGGGACACTTCTCCGTGTGAAACAGCACTGTGCTTACTGTGAGTACTCCAGTGATTGGTCGAGCCAGCCAATGGTAAACAATATACCAGCGGGAAACCTACAGCTTTGTGCAGCTGTTCTGTTCACTGGCTCATCGTTTTGCCAGATATCGAAGGTGAGAGATAATAACATAGAGCTGTCATATTTGCACGTCACCCCTTAGGGTATTATATGAAGATGTTTTTTTTTTTTTAGTTCTTGGATGCCTTCAAAATCCAGGGGATCTCTGAGTCGTGCTTCCACAAGCATCAGGCCAAGCTCCTTATTCCAACCATAAACTGGCAGTGGAAGATTGAGCAGGATGACGCTATTGAAAATGCCATTGCTGATGGGGCTGTGACTCTTGGTGGGGACATGAGAGCTTATTCACCTGGTAATAAATAACTCATTAATTATATGTGTGTGTGTATATATATATATATATATATATATATATATATATATATATATATATATATATATATATATATATATATATATATATATATATATATATATAATATTAGACTGCTGTCAGGCTTTGTTGACGTTGGTTTTGTGCAAATGACACAATTGTAGGACATTCAGCAAAATATGGAAGCTACACCATGATGGACCTCAAAGCCAATAGGGTCATAGACATCCAACTAGTCCAGGTAAACAACTATACAATGAAAACATTTTGTTTTTGTGAATTACTATATACTGTGCATTGATCTAAAATATTTGTTTGTGTTTGCAGAGCAATGAAGTTGGAAACAGCCAACGGATGGACAAGGAGGGATTTGAAAGAAGCCTGTCTCTTCTTGAGGAAAGAGGTGTTGTGGTCCAGTCTTTGGTGACTGACCGTCACACAGGGGTACAGAAATTTATGAGGGAGCAAAAAAAGGACATTACACACTACTTCGACCCTTGGCATATGGGAAAAGGTTAGTATTTTGAATAGAACGAAAACAGTACCAGTATTTCTAACAAAAATGTTTTCAGTTAAAGTGGTAGACAATTATACGGGAAGATTGTACAAAGGGTTAGGGTTAAAATGTTAATTTATCACATAAACTTATTTTTATCATATAGCCTATACTGAATGTTAGTCCACCACCTTGTTCTATAAAGTGCTGCGGGAAACACCGAGTACAGTAATTGTTTTTATTATTATTTATGTGTTCAGGGCTTGGTAAAAAAATGGATGCCCTTAGTAAGGGTAAGGGACTGCAGAACGTGGGGCTGTGGAGAAAGAGTGTGGTCAATCACCTTTATTGGTCTGCGACCACATCAAAATCTGGGGAGGAGATAGTGGCCAAGTGGAGCTCTGTAGCAAACCACATTCAGAACATTCACTGCCACGAAAACGCCCTGTTTCCATCTTGTCTCCACGAGCCTCTGGTTGGCGATAATACAAGACACTGGCTCAAACCAAGTAAGTACAGATAAGCTGTAATGCGAATGTATTTTATTTTGTAGTCACATCACTCTCTAGATTTATATTGAAATATCTCCATTGCAACAAGTCAAAGTTAATCTAAATTATAAAACAGTATTGAGAAATATATTGTTAATGTGATAGAATTTCTGGCCACACTGTCATCAACTGTTGTATTAAAAACGTTAAATATTTTGTTTAGGCACAGCAGCATGTGAAAAATTCACAGCAATTTTGTTGTCACCACGTCGTCTTAAAGACATGCACAAAATCAGTCCAGAATACCACACCTCTGGAATCGAGTGTTTCCACAGCCTCATTCTGAAGTTCTCAGCCAAAAATGTGGTGTTCTCCTTCAAAGGAATGTTGTGCAGGTAAACAAGATAATGGATTACACATTTAGTGCTGCTTGCATAAATACACTACAATTTTGTAACCTGTAAAAACACATTTGTAACTTATTATAGTTATCATGTCATGTTAGAGATTGTTTCATTATAATATTGATTAATGTATTTTTTCCCTTTTTAGACTACAGCTTGCTGCGATGCATTATAATGAAAATGCAGGCAGATCACAGGCATCCACTGCAGCTGGTGATCTGCGATACTCAATCGTTTTCCCAAAATTTAAGCATGGAGAATTCACAGTGAGAGCTCTGAAGAGCAATCCTACCACAGGTAACTTATATTTGTTAAATATATCATTTATTCAGTTATCTCTGAAAAAAAATAAAAATATATATTATAATAATTCTCTTTCTGAAGGCTACATTGACAAATTAATGGAGCTGCTGTTCCACCATGTGGTGGAAGACCCTCAGCCGTACCTGGACTTCTCTGGACAAAAGGCTGTCCCAGAAAAACTGTGTGCTCAGTTTATTCGGCCCGACAAAGAGGAGGCAGTGAGCAGACACAGGTCAAGGTTCTTTAAAAATGCATGAGGTCATAGAGCTGGTAAGTCCCGCCCATCCTGAAAACCCCACTGGACCTCTAGGTTGAAAAATCGTCAATGCAAGTGAATAGTGCTTCACTAAAACATGCCTGTAACTGCAGGCTCCCACTGCAGCTGGTGATCTGCGATACTCAATCGTTTTCCCAAAATTTAAGCATGGAGAATTCACAGTGAGAGCTCTGAAGAGCAATCCTACCACAGGTAACTTATATTTGTCTGAGTTATTTCTGAAAAAACTTAAAATAATATATTATAATAATATGAACAACGTCACACTAACCCATCATTTCACCAACAAATGGAAGTTTTATCAGAAAACTAATCAGAAATCACTGGAAACAGCGTTGATAACAAACATGATAAAAACGGCCATTTGCTGGCATTTTTGTTGTTTACTTGAATATTTAAAACCCAAGCAATGTTTTACCACAGGTTTACAATAAAAAGTGATACATTGATCATAATGAATTAATTTATGTATTGTGAAATTATGCGAGTATGTGTAATTTATATATTGTGAAAAGCGCTATACAAATATACTTGATTTGATTTGTCAAAATTGCACATTAGTCACTCAGAAATAAATTACCGTTAGGTCTATTTCACAAAAGAAAGAGGACACACTTTCTACTTCAGTCGCGTCTGTTTCTGTTTATCTGGTAGTTACAGGACATATTTACATCACATTTAGAAAGAATTATCATTTCTACAAATTTATGCCACCAAAAATACGACCTGAGGAGCTTTAGCACTCTCGCATTGACGATTTTTCAACCTAGAGGTCCAGTGGAAGGGGTGGGACTTACCAGCTCTATACCTACCCACTCTGCCAGCTTGGACACACCTGTCTGTCATCAGGGTAGCCGCGGGGTCTTAAAGTCTGCGTGAACCGGAAGTTGCAAACGACTTTTCTCCAGTGCTGTGACGTATTTCCCAGTGAAACGGAATATTGAACAGAGGGCAGGGTTTAGCGCTCCTCCTCTCCATCTCTCGCTCATAACAGACTAACGGTTTGAGGGGAGTGGTTAAGCGTTTCCCAAACCAAGCCGTCAAACCTACATCATCAGAGAAGGAACGGTATTCCAGACTGGAAGTAACTTTTCAGACTTTGATTAAAGATTACGACGGCAAACAAGAATTTTTTTCTGTGTTTTAACTTGCATGGATTAATTGTTCACCACAAGACTAGTAATATGCGCTAACAAAGTAAATAGGGTCAATTTTGATTTCAGTTGGACTTTAAAAAGGTCATGTACCTAAATTAAAGCCTTAACAAGTCTTAAATTCCGTAGTCCAAGTCTTAATTTTTTTAAACGAAGGTCTTCAATTTCATTATACTAGCCTATTTATTCAAAGTCAACCAGACTGCAACGCAAGGTGAAATGATAATTCAACAGGGTTTTAGCGTAGCGTCAGAGAACGTCTAATTTCTTGGAATATGCGCAAACTCTCTCTTATCTCTCTCTCATTGTCTCTTTTTATCTATCTACCCCTCTATGTCTCTCTCTATATCTCCCTCCCTTGTTTTTAAGGTGTATTTACATTTCTTTGTATTTTTGAAAATGTAAAATGGTGAAAGCAATTTGAAGTTTATCTGTTTATTATTATGAATGTTTGATTTTTACCAAAAACATCACTTTGCAGTGTATTGTTGAATGCGTTTTTTTTATAATGTATTTTTAATTAAATCATTTGTTAGTAATAGTCATTATTGGGATTTGATCTTGGATTTGATCTGGTGTTTTACGACTGCATAATGGGTGCGATAGGTCTTCATTTTCATTAAAGTGGTCTTAAAAAGGTCTAAAAGTCTTAAATATGGGGTGATCAAATCTGGGGAAAACCTGGTCATCTACAACATTCAAGAAAAATGGTTTGCACTTTTTATTATTTCATTTTTTGGTGGGAGTCCAGTGTGCAAGCGCTACCGATTCAAATTCAGACTAAAGAGGTCAAAAATAGGTTGGTACTAGGGATGGGCATTCGATTAAATTTTCTTAGTCGATCGTCGGGAGAATTAACGATCGACTATCGATTAATCATTAATATTTTTATAATAAAATTAATTATTTAACTATAATTCAAAAATGCAATGAATACAAAAATACAGCGTGTTTTTCCTCAATGAGACCTTTATTACAAGATTAACTTGTGGCAGACAGTTAAACTACGTTCAGTTAGGCAAACCGAACATATATGCGGTGCTCTAAAGCAGCGGAACCTGCAGCTGCGAGCCGGCGTTCTTAAACAGAGACCTAATTTGTTCCAAAATAATAATAATAAAAAAGAATCATGTTAAACAATAACTTAAAAAACAAACAAAAAAAAAATATAATAATACTTGACAGATTTTGTCAAAAATGTAACTCAAAACTATCCACGCCAGAAGAAAGAGGGTGATAGATAGCCTAATTGTTAGGAAGGCTACGGTAATAGCCTAACTTAAATTAACGTTAGGCTAGTGAAAAATAACTAACTTTAGTAATTCGCAATCGCATACAACTTCTGCACCAGTCTACTGGTTTTTGTTGAGAAACAAGAGCATGTTGACATGATCTGGGGTCAGACGCGATCGCAACCTGGTGACCGTCAGTCCAGCCGCCGAAAACACCCGCTCTGAGGGGACTGACGTTGCGGGGATGCAGAGGTACCTCCGCGCTAACTTGGCCAGCACGGGAAACCTTATTCCGTTCACTTTCCACCAGTCTGTAGGTGTGCAATTCAGGGGTGGGGGAGTCTCCCTCAGAAAGTTCTGAAGTTCTGCTTCAATACCAGCCTCACATTGAGTGGTATAGTGATCCCCAAGGAGTTGTGCCATAGCAGATGACTGGGAGGTCGCGACTTCAGTGTTTGCGCTCCCCTCGCCCGTGTCAGACAACGCAGCCTCGACTCCCCCAGCCTGTTGGATAGCCGCCCTATCGGTCCCCACCACCTCTCCCAGTTCAACCAGTTTCACATTAGCAGCCAATCTCTGTGTTGGTGTAAGAAAGCCCAGGTGTTTGTGACGAGGGTCCAGCATTGATGAGATCATGGGGGCGAATGACACAAACTCACCAGCCTCAATCTGTATAAATACATGATGGGGAATCAATAATCAGAAAACGTTGTATTTTTTTGTTGTTTATTTTATTCATAAAATTAATATTAAAATTATTTTTTTTATGGAGTAAGAGTAACAGTTATATTCTTCGCGGGACTTATTGCTTAAATCTAAATAGGTAACGAACAAACGAATAAATGTGTATAATAACGTTATATTTTTATTATTTATTTTATGAATAAAATAAATATTAAAATGAACGTTTTTATGGAGTAACAGTTTTATTCTTAGCGGGGCTTATTGCTTACATCTAAATAGGTAACGAATAAACGAATAAATGTGTATAATAACGTTATATTTTTTGTTTATTTTATGAATAAAATAAATATTAAAATAAATATTTTTATGGAGTAACAGTTTTATTCTTCGAGGGGCTTATTGCTTAAATCTAAAAAGGTAACAGGAAAGTATCCATGTAATTATGTATATGTAAACTAAGATAAAAAGTTTAGCTTACATTCATTCGTTGGATGAGAGAGGAACGCACTTTTGTCTTGAATTCGATGAGTCTGGGCCCGTCTCCTTCACTGCGCATGAGGTGGATATTGATGAGGCCGAAGGTAACGGGATAAGTGTTCGAGATGGAGACGTCTTTCTCTGCAGACATAACCGTGGTGGCACATTTAAGTGCTGACAGCACGGGCTGTGTGTCCTCCATCAGCTGCCAGTACTCATCCTTCAACTCCAGGATCCTGGCATCTTGAAGCTTGGTCACGGTTCGGTCCGACAGCACAGCAACAACAGCCCACCGCTGCTCCACCAGCCGATCAAACATCTCGCACACGGAGTTCCACCGTGTTTTACACGACTGGATAAGCCGGTGAGTTGCGAGGCCCATTTGCTCCTGTTTCTTTTGCAGCGCTTTGGTTGCTGTAGTGCTGTGATTAAAGTGGCTAACGAGTTTACTAGCCGCTGATATTACCCGATAAAGATACAGTGCAAATCCGTCATTTATGGCCAACTGGAGGGTGTGTGCAAAGCAGGCAACGGAAATCCAGGGCACTCTGGTGGGACTGTTGGCAGCTACAATATTGGCCGCGTTGTCATGAACGCATGCAATAACTCGGCCTTCAAGTCCCCACTGCTCTACAGCTTCATTCATTTTCTCAGCGAGGTGGTCAGCTGTATGCCGGCCTGGCAGGCTTTCTGCGAGCAGGACCGCTGAGTTCATTTGCCAGTCATCACTGATGTAGTGGCAGGTTATGGTGATGTAGCTCTCAGCTGTTAAAGCGGTCCAGCAGTCTGTAGTTAGAGCAACTCTCTCAGCTTTGCTCAATTCTTTTAACAGCTGCTGCTTTCGTTCTTCGTAGTGAGTTTCTACTAGTCTAGTGATGGTACGTCGTGATGGAATTTGATATGCTGGTTCCAATAAATGTATCAGATCTCGAAAACCATTGCCCTCAACAATACTTAAGGGCAGAATATCCATCTCAATGAACTTGCAGATCCCTTGGGTAATTTTCTCTGCTCGTTGTGCATCACAGCTCCGAGTCCGCGCTAACGCCGACTTGATGCTAGGTTGAACTTGAGACTGAGAGCAGGATGCACCGCCACCGACCAGGGACGGATGCACTTTATTTAAGTGGTACATCATCTGCGTCGTGGCCGTGTTGTACTTGTACGTTGCATCGCAATGTTTGCAGTGAACTATTTCGCCTTTTAAATCAAAATGGTCCCACGCCACACTTCGCCGTGACCTCTTCATGATTATTTTGAAATCAAAACGGAAGATCACAGATAACCGAGTATGGTGTCAAATATTGCCCCCGGGTGGTAAAATGCTTAATTGCTGCCACACAGTGAAATTTATTTAATTGCTTCAAGACTCACACTACGCAACGCAACCCGCATTAGATAAAAAATGCATTAGATTAATCGATAACAAATTAACGTGATCGACGAAATTCTTAACGATCAATTATCGATCTTCGATTAATCATGCCCATCCCTAGTTGGTACATATTCATTTTGAGTTTCATAGCAGATTTTTATTTGATTTTAATTGTGTAGTGTGTAACTCCAGTTAAAAATGCTACTTTTTAATTCATTTTCATTTTATTTTTTATATTATAAAAAAAAATTCAAAAATGCAGTGGGGGAAGGAAACCTCTGTATGGTCCTTCAGGAAACTCTTCCCTGATCCGGGTCACAGCGCATGAAGGTATGACCACCCGAACATGTTGGCCAAGGTACCCCCAACACCACCTAACGACATTGCGATACGCAAGGTGTCTATAAGCGCTGAAAGACAGGTGGTGGACATGTATGTTGAAGTGGAGTATAAAAGAAATTGTAATGAATTATTTCATTATTTTTATATACACTTATTTTTTATTTTTATTTATATAAAATGTAACCATTCTTTCTGGAACTAACCTGTTTATAACGGTCTCCTCCATCTCCCCATATAACTGTACGTAAGTACCATATACAGCTTGTAGCACATAGGGGTTAAGTGCCACCGGCTCAAATCCTGGATGTGCTGTTATACAGCCCACTCCACCTATCTGGTCACACCTGTGTACTACCTACAACATGAGATTAGTACTACTTTGTTAGGATGATTTATTTAATATTTGGAATGTGGAGGTTGTGTGTTTTTTTTTTTTTTTTTTTTTTTCAGGGTTCGTACAAGGTGCTTAAAATACTTGGAAGTACTTGAATTTGACTTAACATTTAACTTAAATTATTAAAAAGACAATATATGTGAAATTAGTGTTTAATTTTATTGATAAAGCAATCTTTTCACACAAAAATATATCTTTAGATAGGCTGAAGCTTTAGAAACATTTTGCATGGCTATGAGTGATATTGTTAATAAATGTCCAAGTATATGATACAGCTTTTCATTCTTCAGGTCAATCATATTCATGTGATGGAAAATCTGTTTGAATGCGATATCTTTGTCATAGTAACCTTTTCATAGAAAGTTTCCACAGTCATTGTATTTGCTGCACTTTATTTTGTACTTTTATTTTTTGTTTATTTTTGTTTACCTATTTATCTGTATGAACCCTGGTTTTGTGTATAGTACTTATTAAATGAATTAAATGGACTTAACACTGTTCTTGTCATATTTCATAGCTACCTTGGATATCTCCCTACAACACACGTTCTCTACCAGGGATAGTGAGCTGCAGTGCCCACAGGTGCACCTGTTGAGACAGAATCATTTGTACTTGTACAGGGAGACTTGAAATATAGTTCCGTTAGCATTTGCTATTAGTATTAGCCTAATTTAGCCATAATGCTAATGTTTTACCACTCGGACACTGGCCCCATTCTCCCTTGCGCGGCTGCTTCGCTTGCATCGTCGGATGCCGACCACGATACGGGAGTTAAGACCGCAATTTGAGCCAGCGGCTCGAACTGATAAGGTTCTGGTCCTGCTGTGTCCGCAGACAATTCGCCCTCCTCCACTTCAGGTGAAGGTGGGGGAGAAAAGTCCTCGACCTCAAATGATCGCTCTGTTGCACAGCTACTTTCTTCACTCCAGTCAGTCTCCATTTTAGAGTCTGACAGCAGCTGTCAATTAATCCGTCATGCGGGTCTCAAATGCACGCCCCTGCGCTCAGCCCCGCCCTCGGTTTGTCCCCTCTATCTCCGCTGGGGTCTGCCCACTTTTCTAGCATTTTTCAAATATTGCCAGTGGGTGGAGTCAAGCTCTGACCAGGGGTTTAGTTACCCTTTAAACTCTCAACAATCAATTAGTGTTCTAAATTTCTACAAATGTCAAATAATTCAGATATAACCTGTAGCTGAGGCTTGGTGCCGCCCTCCTCGCCTCCCCCTCGGTTTGCCACATCCAACAAAGTCCTTTTTAGAGGTCTGTGGAGGGTCTCCTCCAGAACGTGCACTTTTCCTCTCCACAGCTGCTCTCTGTGTTGAAGTGAATATTTCTTGTAAGACTGATGTTGTTAAAGGTACTGGAAACAAAAGACAGGTAACTAGTGAAAGGAACACACAACATAGTGTGTTATTAAGGTGTTGAACGGATTAAATGAGGGGGGATGGAAAGCTCCATTCTTCCAAAATATATTCCCTCATTTACACAAGCCACAGAGCATGATATGATGTTAATTGCTTAATTGAATCATGCAATATAGATGGACAGAGATAGAAAGAGGTTGGCTCTTTGGGTGTTGAAAATCAGGTGTATCTTGGTTCGAAAAGGTGAAGTTTGACAGAATCTGCAGGGGGAACAGAAAATGTTAATTATGTAGTGTAGACTAGCTAAGCTGATATAAGTTTCAAAAAGTGTTCCCAATAGTGAGAGATTCCCATTTCCTTATAAATACTCGAGGTTAAATGAGTAGAAAAATATTGTTTTTAAAGCTGTATGTGCAGTAAAGTTAGGCCAAGTGATATTGTTATTACTGATAGTGACACTTTACAATGACGTTCGAGAGAAAATTACATCGTCTCTAGATAATGAGAGTTAGCTTATGTTGAAGTTAGCTAACCATTTAGCAAGCCTAATTTCACAAGAGTTTTATTTATTTTTTGCTGATGACGAGAAAACCATTTGTCGGGCTTTAATTCGTTGCCCTAACATGTAAACCATGTGAGTCTAATGACAAAGAAAGGCATGAATTATGACATTTAAGCAAAACGTATTCATTAAGCCAACTTACCTGGACGGTGGTTTGAGCACAATGAAATCACTGAAGAAATCACCCAATCGCAAAGCGGACTGGCTCCGTCTCCACAGCAACGGATGCCGAGGTTCATGGGTAATGCTGGGGTCAACTAATTAAATTAAATTAAATTATTTTAATTAATATGTCACGGGGTGACAAATAACAATTAGAAAAGAGATTAAAGCCCTTGTGAATGCAGTTTTATTTGGAGACCTCCTGTGGACACCCGTCTCATTGCACTGTGAATCTGTTGCCATGGCAGCGAGGCCAATTGCCCGATTGACAGCAGGTGTGGAGTAATTACAGAGAGCGTTGTGAGAGGAACACGTATTCAGATGGGGCTTTAAATAGAGAGAGGAAACAGACTGTCGGGGTGGTTCTCCTCCCGTGAGATACTGTGTTTTTGTTGGCGGGTTGTTTGTATTTGAGGCTGGGCTGTGAAGTGGGCGAAGATCGAAGCTGAGGAATGGAAAGGAGAGAGTGAAGTATTTGTCAACGAAAACCCAAGGGATATCGTCAGCAGTGGGAAAGACGCAAAGTGATGAGTATTGGATTCGTTGTTTATATGCACTAACACTGAAGTGGTGTGGAGTTTGGAAAGCGTGTGGCACGAGTGAACTAGTACACCGAGTGAATTATTGATCTGTCTCCAACTTTTGTTCTTCCTTCGCTGAATGTTTGCTGCATATGTATTCTGCTGTCTCCGAGAGAAGTTGAGCCCCTGCGAGAGACGAGAGTTGATCTGGTGGGAGAAAGACCGGTGGGTGAGTGCTGGCCCGAATGCACGGTGTGTGAGTGGAATGCAGTGCCTGAAGTGACGATTCACACGGTTTGTGTTGTGGAGTGAAGTTTATCGTGTGGAGAAGTAATAGTAGTCTGCCGTGCACTCTCTTCTATAGTCTTTCACCCGCTGTCTCCAAGGAAGGGTTTGACACATCAAGCGCCCAACTTACCATTTTGAGACAGCCCGGGTCTGTTAATGCCAAATGTTATATATGCTGTTGAACCGTTAAACCCTGCTACATTGTTACAGCGTACAGCTGAAGCGGAGTGACTCGCTTAAAGCATCCTCCCCGCCTGGTGGTCTCCACACGCTCCTATCGAAAGCCGCTGCCCTGTTCAGAACGAGAGAAGGTATTGCAGCTGAATGTTTCATCTACTGTTGAATGGTTAAATCCTGTTGCATTGTTACAGTGTACAGCTGAAGTGGAGTGTCTCGCTTAAAGCATCCTCTTCGTCTGGTGGTCTCCACACGCTCTTATTGAAAGCTGTTACCCTGTTCAGAAAGAGAAGGTATTTCAACTGAATGTTTCATATGCTGTTGAACAGTTAAACCCTGTTACATTGATACAGTGTACTGCTGAAGTGGAGTGTCTCGTTCTAAGTGTCTTCCCCGTCTGGTGGTCTTCACACGCCCCATCGAAAGCCTCTGCCCTGCTCAGAAAGAGAGAGGGTATTTCAACTGAATGTTTATTGTGCTGTTGAATAGTTAAACCCTGCTACCTGGTTACAGTGCACAGCCGAAGTGGAGAGTCTCGCTCAAGTGTCCTCCCCGCCTGGTGGTCTTCACATGCCCCATTGAAGGCCTCCGCCCTGTTCAGAAAGAGAGAAGGTATCACTGTTGAGCGCTTGTATACCGCTGAACCGTTGAACTCTGTTGTATTGTTGCAGTACACAGCCGAAGGGGAGAGTCTCGCTCAAAGTGTTCTTTTGCCTGGTGGCCCTTCATGCCTACGTTGCAAGCCGCTTCCCCTGTTGAGAAGGAAAAGGAATAGCTGCGGCACGTGCCTCGATCGAAGTGTCTTCCTGTTGTCCAAGGTTCCCTCACGTCTCGGCTAAAGGCCCCCGTTCTCACTGGTTTGGCATAAAGGACACTTACCGGGATATACTCACCTGTTTCCCCTCCTGGCCCGGTCCGCTCCCCACCTGTGTCCCTGTGCTCGTCCGAGTCTGAGGCAACCGCTCCCTGGGTACTTACCTCTGGGGCAGCATCCGGGACTTGTTCCACTCCCGCCCATGAGTACTTACCTGGTTCCAGTCCGAATGGGTTCCGTATAACCACGACTTCCTCTTGAGTCCTGTGAAGAGTACTTACCCAGTGACCTACCTGGACGGTGTGAGCTTCCCTCTGATCCCTCTCCAACGAGCTGCAGGGCTGCCACGATCGTCCTCCCCTCTACGGTCCAGGGGGCCATCGAGTTACTTCTGGCCACAAGAAAGAAGATTTTAATTAGGATTCTTCAAATTATTGCTTTTACCTTAATAAAGAAACTGTTATTCTTTTATTCCCTTGTCTGTCTGGTCCTTGACACGCTCCTCGAGGTGGTACCCGGTCTCCAGGGTTGGGTGCAGTCTGGCTTGGCCCACCCCGACCTGTGACAAATATCCAAAACTTATCCCCGTTCT
Organism: Vimba vimba; assembly: GCA_022828995.1. Classification (NCBI taxonomy): domain Eukaryota; kingdom Metazoa; phylum Chordata; class Actinopteri; order Cypriniformes; family Leuciscidae; genus Vimba; species Vimba vimba. The sequence goes on from CM040821.1 coordinate 29,516,157, forward strand.
CACAATCGAAGGAGAAACAATTTAAACTTATGGTCATATCAGTCGATAAGGCTCTGTAGATTACCGTTAGATGACAAACCAAACCAATGGAAAAGCGGTATTTCTCAAAAAATAAACCGCAACATTTAGAAACGATAGCCGCCTGCAGTCTCGTTAATTGAATATATTTACTATATTTTGACTGGAAGGAAGGAACCACGGACAATGGTTTACAATGGCGAGAAGCCTACAGAATATAAAGCAATAAAAACAAGGACAAAAAATGTCTGATTAAATGTTGAGTAATGTAGCGCTTAAAGTTAAAAAAAAAATAAAGACAAATGAGAAAAAGCAATGCTCCAGATTGGCAGAAAGAAAAACATGGTGCAGACACGAAATATACTTCCCATTGAAATACATTAGATTGAAAGTTGTGCTGAGTGACACGAAAAAAAGGGGAAATTCGAATAGATTAAATTTCGTGACTATGTCACGAACTGCCGTGAGACTGGGTTGTCATGTCGCATTTTTGGAACACTGTATTAGACAGGTTCCAGGCCACAAATAAGCAATTACAGAGGCACAACATAGACATATTTACGGCAACTCGTCTTATTTCACCTCTGTTTGAGTTTGTGGCAGCGAGATGGCTTTGAAGCATTTGAAAGAGCAGCCATGAATGTGTCCGGCATTTCTCATTGTTACAAGCGTGACATCCAGTGCATAAAAAAGCGCAAAACGATGGCAGACGAGAGTGCAGAACCAGATGTACTGCTTGATGGAAAGGATCAATTTAGAGTTGAGTCATTGTCATAATTGACAAACTTACATCCTGTCTTCAACATTGGATGCTTACAAACACCTGACCGAGCTGTTTGGTGCTCTTTTCATGCCGAACATTTTGACATTATGACAAGCGCCGACTCTCTCTCAGCTACGTACCCGCTGGATTTGGATAAGACCCTGGCAGACGAACTGACCCATTTTAGATCATTTATGCAAGATGAAGAAAAAATTCCCCTCAAAATGCTCCAAACAATGATTAATCTCAATTTACAATCAACTTTCCCAAACGTATACATTGCGTTAAGACTTTTTCTAACACTGCCAGTTACGAATTGCGAGGGAGAGCACTCATTTTCTAAAATGTCTTTAATTAAAAACGAACTGAGAACGAGAATGTGCCAAGAACGTCTCAACTCTCTGTCGCTTATGGCCATTGAGTCCGAACTCTTTTAAGAGCTCAGTTTCGATGAAGTGGTGGATGACTTTGCGAGGAGGAAGACAAGAAAGAAACTCCTGTAAATTTAGTGTGACCGGGTTGGGTAACCATATGTTGGATTGGATGCTTGAGTTGCCAGGGGCCTGTTTCAGAAATGTTAAAAACTCAGAGTTAAAAACTTGAACTCTGAGTTGACTTACCCTGAGATGGGAAACTCTTAGTTTTCGGTTACAGAACAGCTGAAATGAGTTAGTTTGATCAACTCTGAGTTGACTGACTCTGAGTTAAGCGCGTGCACCACAACTATAAAAAGCCATTATCAATGGAGCAGATATTATGAGTCACCATGGCAACAGCGCCAGACAAAAAGAGGTCTTCATATTTCTCACCAGCAGAATTGGATGTGCTTATGCAAGCATATGGAGAGTACGAACACATATTATTATTTTTTTTTTTTCAAATATCGGCAGCAGCAGCGAAGGACAGAGAGTTAGCTAGGGAGACAATAGTTGCTCAAGTCAAGGCGTAAGTTTACATTTTAATTACTGTTATACAGTGTTGGGTGTAATTAATTACCAAGTAATCTAAATACTGTAATTTAATTAAAGGGATTACTCTTAATTCTTCTGTAATTGAAAGTAAAATCTGATGTAATTATAGAACAATTCTGTATATTTACCATACATTTTTAAAAGGTATATTTTTAATGTAACCTTCTCCCTCTACACACTTTGGTCAATTCAAGAATAATTCATGCAATTGTATATTGTTTATTTGAAAGTATTAAAAGTGCAGTTTCTTGTCTCTCCTTGTATTGTTCAAGTGGTTAAGGTTGATATGGGATTAAGTAATAAGTAGACCAATACTTTCTAAAGATAGTCATTATTACATTAATCTAATTACACTGTTGAAGATGTCATTTGTAGTTAATAAATAATAACTATTGCCATATTCAAGTTATGTAAACGATAAACTAGATGGTAGCTGTTATGATTCATGTCTGTGTTCCCCTGTCTTGTCCCATGGTTAGCAGTTCCTTGTTATGTTGATTAGTTTCCCCAGGTGTTTCTGATTAGCCTCACCCCCTTGTTATCTTGTTTAGCTTGTTTGCCTCTGTATTTAAACCCTGTGTCTTGTGTCAGTGTTTGTGGGTTCTTGATGTTGAATGTTGTTTTGTTCCTGAGTCTTGATCTTGAGTCTGTCTGCATCTGTGAAGTTCTGGGTTTATTTAATGAAGTGCTGCATGTGGATTTGGATCCTGCTTCCTCCTTTGATTCTACCTCATCGTAACAGTAGCAGCATACAAACAGTACCTGCATGTTTGAATAAAGTCATGTGTTTGAGGTCTTTCAACAGGTTCTTGTTCAGGACGTGGTCTGACAGTGAATTGAATGCAGAAGAGTCTTTTTGCAGCCATTTCTTTCTTCTCTGCTGCTCTTCAGTGAAGTCTTGGTAGTAGCAAGTCCTCTCCTCTCCGTCTTCCTCCCACCGATGGATGCCACAAATGTGATGCAGAATGGACGTCCAGCGGCATTTCAACTCCTGTCAAAGCTTATGTGTTTGCACTGTCCTTTTATAAGAGCGTATAATCCTTGTCATCAGTGTAATCAAAGTATGTAAAGCTATGTAATGGAAGTCATATGTCATACAACTATTAGTATTTATTTGAGTTCAATCTCTGTGCTGATGCTGCACTATTGGTTCTTCTATACAAAATACATGAACGTCATTATAATACAATTGTTGTCAAAGATTACAGTATGAATGACACACTCCTGTAAATTCACACAAATACCTCAATTTGGCTCAAATGTCGGAGAGGACGGAAGGCAAAATAGAACCCTGATGAAGAACGCTGTGTCCAAGGCCGTGGCGCTGCCTGTTTTGGAGTGCTGATGAACAACTTCACTGCACCACAACACTCAGTTGACTCTGGTCTAGAGGAGTCCTTTTTAGGGGTGGACTGTGGTACAGTGCACAAATCCTGTTTTTCCTTTGCAAATAACAACAACAATAACATATATAAATATAATATATTGCTACATACAACATAAAGACAAATAAACAACTTTAGTGGATTGTAAAGACAATAGGCCTACAATGTTTTACAGACTGTTGAACCAATTTATAAATTAAATATATTTGTTAGTTACACTATTGTCACTCTCCACAATGCATTGAACTGTAAGGTTATCTCCACTAACGTTATCATTGTTATTCTATCAGTTATGAAAGGGACTAGCTTCATTAGATAGCTATAGTAACCTAACAAAAGTTATTACCTGTTCATCTGTCGCTGTTGGTGGTGCATCTTGAAAGACGGCTGGAACAGCATTTCTTGTCAGTAACGTTAATTGTTTAAAATTTGGATTTCGAGGTTTTACAAATTCTTCGGGTGTAAAATGATCACTACAAATGCGCAACTTTTGTATAGTAGTCTCTGCCGCTGTCTCGTTGTCCAAGCCTGCTGCAAGAAGCCACAGTTGGCTTCTTTCTTGATCTCTGATTGGTAATTTGTGGAAACGTTTTGTTGACCATCTATTTTGTTTATTTTTACAATTTCGAAAGGCACACCGAATTACCATTTTGCCAATTTATTAGTTTAAAATTATGTTGAATTATGTTGAATATCGCTGGAGAATGCTGCTACTAATACTAGCTAGCTAGACGTAAGCTACCGATTGTAGTGTAATTCCGCCGCTGCTGGTAAACTAGTTCCTGTAAATGTAATGCGATAATTGAGATGCAAGGGTACTTTGATTTCTAACATTATTCTCTCAATAGACATTTACATCGATAGTCTGGCGTTATAATTTATTTGCTTTTGGTGTGCTGTGGAGTGGGTAAAACTGTTTTTAATGGCAGGTTAACGCGTGCACCGTTGACTCGCGCTAGCCTAGCATAGGCGAACTCTCCAAAAGTAAGGACTGGATTAATTTTTTTGAAAACTGTCTCCACTGATGAATAACAACCAGGCTCACTTGAAAATGAGGCCCGATGTCGAAAATCCTGAACCACCCCTTTAAGGAGTTATATAGACTTCGTCTTATTTAAAAAAAAAAAAAAAAAAACAGCAGTAAAAACAGCAATGAATAAATGTACTGAAAGAATGAATGAGGTATTTAAACACCACTTACTCTTTAAAAAAGGGGAGGAGACCGAAAGAAACTCTGGGTTTACCGAAGAAAACCTGCTCCAGACCAGGTTAGGTTCACAGAGTAAGTTACCATAGTAACTGACTCTGAGTATATTACCTCTCTTTCAGAAACGGGCTTGACTTACTCTGCTTTCTCAGGTTAGACATACCTCCCATTCTGAAACAGAAAACCCAGAGTTTCCCTCATTTCAGGGTTAACATTCTCAGAGTTTTCACTTAACCTCTTTTCTGAAACAGGCCCCAGGACCTGCGAACATTTTGTACGTAGCCTAATTGTGTTTTCTTAAATCGCATTTTCTTGCTTGATGATCTAATGTTTAAACTTTACAGCCATGTGATGTTTTTATTGTGACAAATCATTTTTTGATTCATGTGTGTTTTTAATTGTATATTTTTTAATTGTATTTTAATTGTAAATGTATTATAATTCATTGTGTATATAGTGTGTAGTGTATATGTGTAGTTAATTAATTAAATACGTGTTTCATACGCCTCAATGTGGCACATTGTTGATTATTCGTTGTGTAACTAATATTAGACTTGTAGAGAGAAAAATATCAGAAAAATGTATTAGTCCTATGCCTCGATTCTGTAAACCCTGTACAATGTAGGCCTATGTTCTCTTACGAGAGGTTCTCTTGTATTGCGTAAGGAACTTACGCTACGGGAAAAGTCATCTTTTCTCGAGATACTGAAGCCAAAAAATTATCCTTAATTTTTCATAATTTGTCAACGCAGTGCAGCAGGCGGCACAGCAGAGCTAGAGCGGGCAATACTGCGTGCTCATTGGCTGCCGCGCGGCAACTGCTTAAGCCTACCAGTGAGCCCCGCGTGACGTCACGCCCAATCAGGGCGCGCCCGCCAGAAGGGGCGGCGTCAGAGCGTATAAAAACAGGGCTCGGAGGCTTAATTCTCTGATTTCTGTCTCTTCAGCGAAGCTCTTCGCATCGCTGCACTCTGAGAGAAGCCGTCGCCGTCGAAACCAGCAACGAGCCAGCCTAGGACAGCCTGAGGAAGCCGGTCGAATCTTCGCCGCCTTCAGCCTGCCGTGCCAGCTCAGCTATCCGGCGATATATCCTTTCTCGCTTGCCTTGTGTGTGTTTTTCTTGCAGCACTCACTAAAAGAGCAAGGCGTTTGTTTCAAAATGCCTCGAGTTTCATGCGGTTCATGCCGCTCTCCGCTCAGCGACAGAGACCGCCACGTGATCTGCGCTCTCTGCCTGGGACGTGACCATGCAGCCGTTGCCTTGTCTTCGGGCGGCTGCGAATTCTGCGAGGAACTGCCGATGTCGACCCTGCGGGCTCGACTCGCCTTGTTCAATGCAGAACCCGCTCCAACTGTCTCCGGGCCGCGTAAGAAGAAACGCCGCTCGCAGAGACCACCGGAGCCGGAGATTCGAGCCAGGCCCTCGCCGGAGCACCTCCCGCGAGCCTCGCTCTCTCCCTCGCCTCCCCCGCTTCCCGACGCGCAGCCGTGGAACGCTCCGGTTTCGGCCAGGCTCCGCTATTCATCTTCAGCTACTCTCTCCCAAGTGGACAGAGCCGCGGAGAAGGGATACAACAACATCCCTCCGGTCGAACAGGCGGTCGCAGCGCACCTTTGCCCCCCATCCGCGAGATGGCGCTCAAAGTCTGCCCTCCCGTCCAAGGCCTGCAGGACTACTTCGCCGTTCGTCCACCGCGCCTTCTCGGCTAACGGACAGGCCGCTTCAGCCCTGCACACGATGGCGGTCCTTCAGGTCCTTCAGGCCGACCTCCTCCGCCAGCTGGACGAGAAGGGCCCCGACCAGACCACCTTGACCGACCTGCGCAGCGCGACAGATCTCTCTCTCCGCGCTACCAAGGTAGCTGCACAAGCTATCGGTCGCTCAATGGCCTCGCTCACCGTCACAGAGCGCCACCTGTGGCTGACGCTAGCCGATATGGGAGAATCAGAGCGGTCCGTCTTTCTTAACGCCCCGCTCTCCCCCACCGGCCTCTTCGGACCAGCAGTGAGTGGCCTCGTGGACCGGTTTACGAAGGCATCACAGGCTATGAGCCTCTTCCTGCCTCGCCGCTCGAGCTCCGTTGCAGGCCGCTCTAGCACAGAGCCTCCTGCACGCAGCTCTGCCCAGCGCTCTTCCCGCCTTCCGACCACACAGCAGCGCCAGCGCGGCCGCCCTAGGTCCCGCTCAACCAGCCAGCGCAGGCCGCCGCCCCCGCGAGGGCCTCGGCCTCGAGTCTCGCTGAAGTCCGAGCCTGCGAAGTCCTCCACTCGTCGGGAGGAAAAGACGGCCGGGTCCCGCTGCGGCCGGACCGCCGTCAAAATTCATCTGTCTTCCTCTGCCAGTCCCCTTAAAAAAGGCTACTGCAGTAGTGTTTTCAGCAGCCAACGAGCCAGTCTGTCGACTCACTCGCCTGCACTCAAACGCCGTTTTCACGGCGACCCAGATAAATCACAATATGAGCATAATATCTGGCCATTCGGCTCATGCCGACAGTGTTATGAGTGTAGTGAATATGCCCACAACCCAGTGTTCATTTCTACACACAAGCACAAATCCCCCTGTGTACCCTACAGAGCACACTCGCATAAAGCGCGCTCTTGCCGCTCGAGCGATAAGTGTAGGAAATGTGCCCGCTCACGAGTGCTCACAACCACACACTGCTCGCTCTGTCTCACACATTCAGGGTTCAGATATCGCCACCGCCACCGGCCGTGTTTTAATAAAGAGTCCTGTGCCCGCTCCCCCGCGTTCACACTCTGCTGTAAACACTCACGCGCGCTCTCCCAGCGCAATTCGGCCGGTCACTGCTATCAGCGAGTCCCCGTCTCGCAGCACTGTCTCGCGCCCACCACTGCAGATTCCTCGTCCCGCGCTATGCGACGGACGGGACTCAGAGGCCATTCGACCCCTAGCTATGAGTGCAAATGCATGGAAGGCTATTCCGGGTGTGTCGACATGGGTGCTGGACACGGTAATACAGGGCTATTCGCTACAGTTCAGTCGTCGGCCTCCGCGCTTTCTAGCCCGGACCGAAACGAAAGTGAACGCAGAAGCAGCCCATCTGCTGCATGCAGAGATAGCGAAGCTGCTGCGAAAAAAGGCGATAGAGAGAGTTCCTCCTTCTCTGACCGAGGCGGGCTTTTACAGCCGTTATTTCCTCGTGCCCAAGAAGGACGGCGGGCTCAGACCCATATTAGATCTGAGACATTTGAACAGAGCCCTCATGAGACGGCTGTTCAAAATGCTTACGACCAGGCAGATCCTCGCGCTAATTCGCCCGAGGGACTGGTTTATATCTCTCGATCTGAAAGACGCGTATTTTCAAATCCAGATTATACCCCGTCACAGGCCATTCTTGAGATTCGCCTTCGACGGCCAGGTGTATCAATATACCGTCCTGCCGTTCGGCCTGTCCCTAGCACCCCGCACATTTACGAAGTGCATGGATTCAGCTCTCGCTCCCCTGAGAAAACAGGGCATGCGAATCCTGAACTATCTGGACGATTGGCTCATTCTAGCGCAGTCAAAAGAGGAACTCATCTCTCACAAGATAGCGCTTCTCAGTCATCTGGAAAGCCTGGGTCTTTCGGTGAACTGGGACAAGAGCTCACTTATCCCCAATCAGTCTATTTCCTTCCTAGGAATAGAACTGGACTCGGTGGCGATGACTGCCAGGCTGTCAGAACAGCGCGCGCGCTGTGTTCGACACCTCGCCGCATCCGTCCAAAAGGCCAGATACCTTCCCCTGAAACGTTTCCAAAGGCTGTTAGGCCATATGGCATCAGCCGCAGCGGTCCTACAGCTGGGTTTACTTCGTATGCGCCCGCTACAATGCTGGCTGAAATCGAAAGTACCCCGCGGAGCGTGGGTTTCGGGCAGCGCTCGAGTCAGCGTGACTCAGGTCTGTGTCTCAGCCCTGCAGCCCTGGCTAGCGCCCGAATGGTACCGTCAGGGAGTGACAATGGGAGCCATCTCACACCGCAAAGTGGTCTCGACAGACGCGTCCAACATGGGTTGGGGAGCGCTTTACGAGGGCAGACCAATCTGCGGCCCCTGGTCGGGCCCAGAGCGGAACCTCCATATAAACTGTCTGGAGATGTTAGCGGTCGAGAAAGCTTTGAAGCATTTTCTCCCATACTTGCGGGTTCGCTAAGAAAACATGTCAGTGGTGTCCTACGTGAACCGCCAGGGCGGACTCAGATCCAGAGCCCTGCGCGCTCTAACAGAACGCCTTTTGGTCTGGGCTCAGGGCTCGCTGCGCTCGCTGAGAGCCGCGCACGTGCCCGGGCACCTGAACGACGGCCCGGACAAACTGTCCAGGGACAATGTTCCCCCAGGGGAATGGGCGTTACACAGCCAGACGATACAGACGTTGTGGCTCCGCTTCGGCGAAGCGAAATTGGACCTTTTTGCCACAAGCGAGAACGCTCAGTGCAAAAGGTTCTTTTCGAAGAGCGAGGACGCGCTGGCCCAGGCTTGGCCCAGTGTCCCGTTGTACGCTTTCCCCCCGATCTCTATGCTGCCTCAGGTATTAGCGAAGATCAGGGAAACACGCTGCGCAGTGCTCCTCATAGCCCCGCACTGGGAGAACCAATCCTGGTTCCCGGAGCTGGTGAACATGTCAGACACAGCCCCGTGGCCGATTCCGGTGAGGAGAGACCTTCTCTCTCAAGCCCGAGGGTCAATTCTGCATCCCCATCCAGAGCACTGGTCTCTGCATGCGTGGGTAATCAACGAATATTCGTTGATCTGCCAGAAGGGGTAGTTAACACGATCTCGCAGTCCAGAGCCCCCTCGACGAGGCGGCTCTATGCGTCTAAATGGTCAGTGTTTAATAAATGGTGTACAGGGAAGAGTTTGAACTCTCAGTCCTGTGAGGTTCCACAGGTTCTGAACTTCCTCCAAGAGCTCTTGGACGCGGGCAGGTCCCCCTCCACGCTCAAGGTGTATGTTGCGGCGATTGCTGCGTTCGCCGACTCGGCGCGCGGCCGCGCACTTGGAAGAAACGAACTCGTTACCCATTTCCTGCGAGGCGCCAGGAGGCTGAACCCTCCGCGGCCACCTTCGGTTCCGATATGGGATCTGTCTTTGGTCCTGGAGGCCCTTAAAGCTTTTCCCTTCGAGCCGCTAGACTCTGTGGGTCTCAAATACCTCACTTTCAAAACCGTTTTTCTGCTGGCCCTCGCCTCAGTAAAACGCGTGGGTGACTTACATGCGCTATCAGTTAGCGCGTCGTGTCTCGAGTTTGGACCTAACGACTCGTTAGTCATTCTCAAACCCAGACATGGCTATGTCCCTAAAGTGTTGGGTACTCCTTTCAGAGCACAGGTTATCTCCCTCTCAGCCCTGCCGTCGGCAGCCAGCGAGGTCGATAATAACCTCCTTTGCCCTGTCAGGGCGTTAAGGCTTTATATTACGCGCTCTGCAGCCTTCAGGCTCTCAGAGCAGCTCTTTGTTTCGTTTGGTGGGCGCACCAAGGGTCTCGCCGCCTCGAAACAGACGTTATCCAGATGGATAGTGGATGCTATCGCGACAGCATACGCGTCCAAAGACCTGCAGTGCCCTCTGGGCATACGGGCTCATTCCACCAGAGGCGTTGCCTCATCGTGGGCATGGTCCAGTGGGATTTCCATTTATGACATTTGTACGGCAGCAGGCTGGGCCTCCCCGTCTACATTTGTTAGGTTTTATAACCTGGAAGTTCCCGCCCTGCAGGCTAAACTTCTTGCAGTCTAAAATCATGTTCATGCCCTGCTCTTTCGCAGGCTGGATATTAGATTTGGCTCTTCTGGTCGAGCCGCACTTTCAGGGAAAGCTCTTATATACAGACCGGCTGTGCCGCTCTGTTCTCCCTATGGGTGCTTATGTACATGTGTTGGCCCGCATTGCTGGCCACCTCTCTCCCCACTCTTCACTCCCCGGGTCCCCTCCCCCTGGAGTTGTGTGTGGATGCATGGCGCGCACGGCGTTGACAAAGGGTTCCCGTAGCGTAAGTTCCTTACGCAATACGAGAGAACCTCTCGTAAGAGAACGATACTTGGTTACTCACGTAACCTCAGTTCTCTCTAGAGAGGGAACGAGTATTGCGTTCCCTGCCGTGCTTGCGCCCCGAGCTCATGTCGCTTCATTCGACAGAAACCAGAGAATTAAGCCTCCGAGCCCTGTTTTTATACGCTCTGACGCCGCCCCTTCTGGCGGGCTGTGACGCGCGAGGGCGTGCGCGCCCTGATTGGGCGTGACGTCACGCGGGGCTCACTGGTAGGCTTAAGCAGTTGCCGCGCGGCAGCCAATGAGCACGCAGTATTGCCCGCTCTAGCTCTGCTGTGCCGCCTGCTGCACTGCGTTGACAAATTATGAAAAATTAAGGATAATTTTTTGGCTTCAGTATCTCGAGAAAAGATGACTTTTCCCGTAGCGTAAGTTCCTTACGCAATACGAGAGAACCTCTCGTAAGAGAACTGAGGTTACGTGAGTAACCAAGTATCGTTTTTTTTAGCGCAGGTGTATCGCAGACATTTTACACAGAGTGAGAAAGGTTTCACGATCATCATAACTTTCACTTTCTATTACTGTGAACGCGCAGCTAACATAACAGGGAAAAAAATAGCGGGAGGGGGCCCTTTGAGATAATTGGAATCATTATCCGTGACTGCAAGTCATAATCCGTCCCTGACTACGGGTGTTCCCAACTAAGGATTTTCATACACGAATCATATGTGTATTTTAACATTACATTGTAACTTTTTTTTCTTATCCCAGACATTGTTAAAGATTTTGATCCCTGCCGCCAAGATGCTTCTCTGTTGGTCACGGATTGTGGAAAGTGAAACATAAATCTGTCACGGGGTGGTTGGATTTATTCACGCACATTATAAATATTTATTCAAAGTTTCTTTCTTTGCATGGTTTTATTTACACCGTATCATAATAGGCTGTAGCTATATTAACTTATAGACAGAAAACCGGTAGTAAGATGTAAAATCAGACAATGAGCATCCTCATAAAGCCAAAATGGCGTGATCTTCGTTTCATAACACCTCTGCGAAGATTCGACCGTGAGACTGGTAGTCGAATAAGGCTCCACCTATCAAAGCATTGAATCTTCAACTATTCAGGGTCACCCATAATACAAGCATTATAATTGTCATTGTCATGATTCATGTCTGTGTTCCCCTGTCTTGTCCCATGTTTAGCAGTTCCCCGTTATGTTGATTAGTTTCCTCAGGTGTTTCTGATTAGCCACGCCCCCTTGTTATCTTGTTTAGCTTGTTTGACTCTGTATTTAAACCCTGTGTCTTGTATCAGTGTTTGTGGGTTCTTGTCTGAGTTCTGAGTCCTGTTCCTGAGTCCTGTTCCTGAGTCCTGTTCCTGAGTCCTGTTCCTGAGTCCTGTTCCTGAGTCCTGTTCCTGAGTCCATCTAGTTTTGAGTTTATTTATTAAAGCTGTTGCACGTAGATCCTGCTTTCTCCTTTGATTCAGCCTGCTACATTACAGTCATGGTGCTGGACGAAGGAGTAACAATCCAAAACTTAAACTCAAAAACTGAAAACCGAGAAATTGCAGGAGAAATACTAACACAAAACAACAATCTGACTAATACCAGACAATGAGTTAACCAAGACCCAAGTAAAAATGTCAGCAAACAAGTAAAATCAAAGGAGGAACACCTGAACAGAAAACTACAATCAATGTGTAACCATAGCAACAGATCAGAAGGGAACAGAATGAACAGAACCAATTAGCAATGACAACAAAACCATGGGCCAGTTGCATAAGCATAACTAATTTAAGACTGTCTTAAGAACTAGTCTGACCAACAAGCAGTCAATTGGGGATAATAAGTCTTACTTTTCAGATTCAAATTAGACCAATCTATACCTTTTTATGTAACTGACTTTAGGGCAGCAGATTAAAGCCCATCTTTCAAGTTGAAGATCCCTGTGAATGAACGTGTAGATAAATAGTTAAGTGCGTTAAGAAATTAATCATAAATGTGCATTAAAAAAGTTTTTTAAAAGAAATTGTGAGTAAAATTACTTCCGCTGTCAAAAACGCTCTGATCGGACTTGACGCAACGGCCGGTAAATCTCATCTCTTCGTAATGGAGTCAGACAGTGAAGAGGTTGCAGTAGGGGTTAATGTCAACTCTTACGATGGGCCATTGCCGTATAATTATGAGCCGCCTAGGCGAGAGAGGGGTCAGGCAGAGTTAAGGGGAAGGGTAAATGGACAGAGGAGAGAGATAGAGTTGTGGTGTGAGGAGAATCGGTGGAGAATTGGGCAGGTGTCTTGGTGAGTGACCACAGGCTATAGCTAATTGTGTCTAATATTGTCTCCATGTTTATCACATTGCAGTATCTTTAATAAATCATATTTAGAAATATTGCTGTCGACTTTGTTGTTTTTCAAGCACCCATGTAGATTGTCACCATCTATGCCAGCAACATGTGTCTTAAAATGTTTAATTTAGATCCCAGATTTTAAATGAATGCTGTAGGCTATAGCTTACATCTGTGACAGTCAGCTAGTCTGGACAGGGATGTAAATGCTGTGCATTTCTGCACAACATAGTTTATCGTGAAATTTTGTAGAAATTGCTAGCTGATTTTTAATCAGTAGCTGCTTTCAGACCTAGGTGTCCAGATGTTCTGCTTCTGCAGATGTCAAGCGTTTGGGCCGTATATCTGAACAACATAACCGGCCAGCTGGAATTCCGAACTTAGCCGGCTTTTATACTACTCCCCTCCTAGTATTTCCGACGGACATTATGTAAATGAGCTTGCATGTACTGCGGAGTACGTGTATGAAAGCAGTTAGTGTTCCCGTTAGGACGGGAATATGCTATTCATGTAAATATAGTCATTGTTACAAGGATCTTTTATTGTCACGTGGAGGGATACTGGGTGTAAGGCATGCAGATAAATGCATCTAATTGACAGCCTATAATGTGCATAAATGGAGGGGGTGTGTCTTTCACAGTGCATATTTACCTAAGCTTTAGGAAATAAGTAGTCTACATGTCGTTTCTTACAAGGTCTTAAACCAACCACTAGAGCTACAAGGAGGGAAGGAGAGTGAGTTAATCTTAGCACATTTTGTTTAACAGGTGCTTGTGTGGTAGATGTGAGGCTATGCCATCAGCAGTGGAGAGTGTGTGCTGTAGGGAGGTCGACGCCTATTGGTCCCTTGTCCAAAACCTAGATCCCCCAGAAGACATTACCTGTCTCACACTCCATCCAGGGTTTGAAGCATCCTGTCTGAATCCTTTTGTGCTGCAGATAGCATACATGAACTTCAGACAGGAGCATGGCCCTCTCCAAGCCAGCAGACCAGAGTATGTTTTGAGCAAAAATTATTTCACACTGCAATTTAAAGAACCAGCTTTTCTACACCAAAATAGTAAATCCTGTTAAGCAGGTTTTTAAACTCAGTGGTTTCCATATACTTACTATAAAAACAACTTAGGTGTTGTGTAGTTCAGTAGAATATCAGCCAACAAAACATGTACTATTTACCATTGAAATTGTTTACTATGAAAACATGGTATGATCAAAATGTAATTATGTCCCAATCTCCACCACAGGCAGTTCCGATACACAGCATACAGGCAGGTTGTTCGCTGGGTGTACAGAATACTAGGCAGGGACATTAGGAAAGCTATACCTTCATGTGTTGTGTCAGCAATAAGGAGGCAGTTTGCAGAGGAGGGACAAACATACAAAGGTTTCCAGTGGCCCCGCTTGGAAGACGATTAATAAATCCATAGTGAAACAAACTGTACTGGTAAAATTGATCTTTTATTACATGTTAAAACGCGAGTGTCGTTCGAGATGGAGGCTGACTGCCTCATCCTTGGCAACCTTCTGGAGGGAAGTGGTGAGGGGGGGCGGGGCAGCAGAGGACAAGACTGCTTCCTTGTAGGGCCTGTGGTGACTTGGAGTATTCCTCTACCAGAGAGACCATACGATTTGTTGCGTATCCTTGAGGAGAGAAATGTTTAGAGCACATTTAGTAACATGGTTGACTCACATAAAAAAAGATAGATTCACATAAAAAAGATATTGTAGCATCTGGACCAATCGGACACACACAATTCATTTATTTAATGAATAATCCAGCAAACTCACTGTGAAACTTTCACCAAAACTTAACATCCCAAATGACGCTAACACACTGGCAGGATGGTGTCTTGTTACAGGAAACACAGGGCGACCAAAAGGTATGTGGCTGCATGTGTAAGAGAGACGACAATGGGGGGACAGAAACAATCTTCCATGCAGACTTCGCTGCATTAATCAGAAACTAACTGATCTAGAAATGAACGTGGATCCCAGAAACTGTGTGAATGATTGTGATGTTTTGTGTCCTATTATGTATACACCATGGTATGTATTTTATTATACAACCAACGGTCATTGTAACTTTACCTGTATCATGTCTCCTATCAAATTAATCCTCATTTGATGACTCACGCTTTGATGTACATAACCTTCTCTTAGAATGCAGTGTGGATTTGTTATATCTATCTGAGTATTAATGAACAGAAAAAGAGGGCTTGAGACAGCGTTGTAAATCTTTCCCACAAAGGAAACTCCCGCCAGAAATTCCCTCTTTCTGATTGGTCCAAGGCGTGCCTTTTGGTTAAGCTTTAAAAGGCCCTTCCGTTAGCCCTGCCTCTCTCTCTCTCAGCCGACAACAACGCAGTTTCTGCTGTTACTGGGAAAAGGGAAGTAACTTTTAGTAGGAAGTAACCCCCCAATTCAATCTTCAACCACTTCAAGAATTGACCACGATTGCAACTGCCATGCAAGTATTCTTTGATGAGATTGCTATGAAATAAGCTGATGGTTCTTCTTTTCATACTGAGATCTTATTCCATAGTTCTATTTCCTGTTCCACACCACTCACCCCTTTACCTATGCATGTATGAATGGATGTATGAATGTATTTATGTTTGTTTAGTGTTAGTTATGTTTGTGATTTAGTTAATAAAATTTGTGCACGATTATGAATTTGGTTTCTGATCCTCTGTTTGCATACAAAGTCCCTTTTACAATTTTGATCTTGCTACATGCTAATTGCTGTACATAAGGAATAATTATTTTTCAGCGACCAAGAACAATACATTTTCCTTAGAATAAATGAATAATCAAAGAGTTCTTTGGAACTGATTAATTGATTGTAATATTAATTTGGCTTACCTCAAAGTTAATCTAATTAACTGACCCAAATATTAATAATTAATCATAATTGGTAATTATGGATTATTATTAATATTTCCCCTTAGAGCTAATATTGTTACAATATTGAGAAACTAAGTGAAACTACTAACCGTAAGATGGTTTCTCCTTGATGGGGCGGACTACCCAGCCACCTTACCGAAACCGCGGGTAGCAAACGGCGTAGCGTGCCTCACCCTCACTGGTTCGAGCTACATCTCTGTTGCCATTACTATTGTAATGTAGGGCTGCCAAGAGAAGTCTGTAGGAGATAAGTAGATAGAACATTAGGTCTCCAAAGCTAACCCAATGCAGTGAAATGCAACAGAAATACATGACATTAATGTTTTCAGTTATCAGTCAATAACATTTTGGTCTGCTATACAATACTGCATTAGTTTTTAGCCATTTTCATTCTGTCATCATTTACCTACTACAAAAGTACACAAGTATTGCAATATCCTGAAATAAAAAGAAATACCTAATTTTATTAGTATTGATCCTTTTAAGTGATAACACTACCTGCTGTACATCCCAAAAAAAGAAAAGCCAGTGTGTTTGGGAGCAAAGTGCAGAATGAGGGAATGGTAGGCCTCCAGGGAGAATGTCTGATGCTGAGGCGACAATTGTCGAATATCCTTTACCAGTGCTTTCCTGGCAGCTACACTCTCCAGTTTAGTGAGATGGGTCTGTCTGCGGTCTGCAAGAGAGGGGCGTAACTTGAAGGGGGCCCAAATCACACCGAACCACACGAGATGTCAGAACAAGATTTTGTTGGCAAGATGGTAGCTCGTTTAGAGACAAAGTTAAGAATATTTTCCAGAGATAACCTTTTAAATTGAAGTGTATAAGTAATTTTCATACAGTAGTAACACATTTTTGTATTGTTTCTGAAGTTGATAATCTATTAAAACTCAACCGTCCTCGCTTAGTGTTGTTTGAGTTTCCTTGGTATAAAAATGTACATGAACACCATCCCATTTCGAAACTTGAATGCTATGAGCTCGTGATCACGATTTCAGAAGTTGTAAATATCACAGCACGTGAAGGCAGCATAACTATTGGCGGGCAGAACAAAATAAGCTTGCTTTACGTTAATAAAATAATATTAGTGGTTGTTTGAACTGATTAGGCCATGGGCCAAGTCTGTTTTTCTTCTTTAGTTTTCGATTTGATAGATCTCCTCCAGGGAACTGGTTCATTTTTTATAATTGGCTATATAAATTGTTGTTGAGCACATTACTGCTTGTTTCCAACGTCAATTGTTGCACATTAAAAATATAATGTAGATATAATCTCGCTAGCTAACCACAAAATGTTAGCCGGAGTAAGAACCAATCAAAGCTCGTGTTGTTACCTTGTCAACTTGAGTTGGCCAATCAAGTCATTATTTGAACCGGTACCCGAAGACCCGGATGTGAACTGAAGTCGTGGGCGCGGCGGCCGGTCAGTGGCGAGTTCTCCGTTGGACGTAACTTCTCCTTTTTTGGCTACAGTACGGTAGGTTAACTGATTAGCACTAGCATTATCCGAAACATTGTAAAAAGTCTGAATGCATGGGTCTTGGCATATGTTTCTCCGTCAAAATAGCTACCGCTATCAGTATTTGTACAACTAATGTAAGCAAAGTACCGAATGCTACACACGTGGGTAATGTTAAGCTATTTGTCGTTTTAAATGTAGTATACGGCAAAATGGCTAGCGTTAGCACCTGAAGTAACTTAGTATGGTAGGATCAGCTTTTTGTGTCTTGTGTTTTTAGTGTCAGTTATGTATTGGTTCTTTCTGCATATGAGGCATCCAACTGGTAGAGGAGATGGGAAGCTCTTTTTGAGAGGCTTGGGTCATCTGATGCAGAACGCAAAACCCGAACCTTGGATGCAGTGTCATCACTGACTTCCTCTGGCAGCAGTTGGGCTTTATCTACATGGTTATGGGACACCAGGTAGGGGACAGAAGAAAGGGGAAAAATAATGTGTTTATCAAAGTTTGTTACTTTTAATCTAGTAATCTCTCTGTTTAGATATGGAAGTATACCATGTAAGTTTTTTCTTTCAAATAAAACATTCCTAAAAAAACACTGACTTTTGTGTTCAATTCATTGTCAACCTTACACTATTCATTGTAATCTTACACAAAGATACAAAGTGTTCAAAAATATACATTAATTAAAATCACATTGTGTAATTAAGATTCACTGGTATTGTGAGGTTTATTTAACATACATTTTTAAACTAACTACAATACACACATACATGATGCACCAATACACAATTATCTTAATAGAGAACTAGTAGAATTGATGGATTTGATTAGGGATGTCCCGATACCACTTTTTCACTTCTGATAGCGATGCCGTAGCTTTGGCTATTTGCTGATACCAATATCAATCCGATATGTTTATTTTATCCTTGAACTAATACTACTAATAATGAAATACATGGAAGCACTTTGCTCAATTAGCCACATAAAAACATCTCACTCAAATGAGAACAAATACTTCTTCAGTATACAGTCCACAACAACAGTTGATAATGAAAGACTGCCACCCTTTCTATTCAAAAGACCTCGAGATATGTTTGGTAATTGTACCTGAATGAATTTAAAATTAATTTGCTATATTTCAGATCAATATATTTGTTTCCTTAAAATTTGAATCAACTTTAACTTTATTCTCATCTGAAAATAATCTATTTCTGTATAAAATAATACTACCATTAAAAACACATTTGATTTTCTATTTAATCAATGTAGAATATGTAACTTAAAAACAAACAGATTAGTGCTCTGTTTTTGGACAAGAAATGAAAACCAATGCAATATGATGAATGTCCAAAAGATGAGATGATTTTTGCTTTTAAACAGCGTGTGTGTGATTTTGGTTGGGTGACAGTTGTAGGTTACAGTTTGACAAAAGCACAATGTTGTGTTTTACAGAAATATAAGTAGGCTAAACACTTTTTGCAGTTTTAATGATGTCCTGTATGAACAAAATGACAGAGTATGTTTTTATGTTTCCACTGTTCGATCGTGCCCGTGCCTCTCTCTCTGAAACACACACACACACACACACATTCCAGCATTGCAATTTTGACATCGCAGCCTGATTAAGTTAAATGTTGCTATGGCTTTTTCAGCTATTAAACTCTCAGCAGTGATGAGGTTAACCCATTTCTGGGCACACTGAACAAATGATGCCCAACTTGTTTGAGAAAATAAGGTTATTGGGCTTTTTGCCTTATAGTCATTTTATGAAAAAAGGTTGAACAAATTGCAACAGAAGCAAACTCAACTTATTTTGTATCCTCAATATGTCCTGAGTAAGGAAAAAAAAGCCCCAAAGAATCCTATTAGGGGAAAGTTTCGAAAAAGACCCAAATGTAGCCTATTCATACGCCTTTGCTGTCACGGTTCACGGATTCATTGACTCGCCCTTGCTATGTGTGTGCGTGTTGTATGAATGGGCGCGGCTCATCAGCACGGCTCGTTATCGCTGATGAGCTGATCAGCGCCAGCTGTTTTGAATGAGAATGTCCTATATATTGTTTGTCACCTCGTCTTGTCTTTGTCAGATGGTTGTGGAGGTTCTCAGGCTCAGCTCACAGTCTTCTCTCCCTTGCTCCAGTTCCTGTATTGAGATTCGTCTGCCTGTTCCGAGGATCGGACACTAGTTCCTGTAATTCCTGTTCCGAGATTCGTCTGCCTGTTCTGAGGATTGTCTGCGGTTCATCCGTTGCCTACTGAGTCCTGCGTTGCCGAGCCTGTTATTCTACTGTTGCCTGATATCTCTACCTGCACTTCATCTTCTATTGTGTTAATAAACACCAGTATTCACTTGCTATTGAATCCTTGACTTTTCCTTCGTGCCATGACATATGCAATCTTTTTCTTACGTGAATAGGGTAAAATATTTAACCTTTAGATATCACCATGAAAATTACTGAGTGGATTACTTACATCAAGACAAATTTACTTACATCTTACAATTTATGTTAAGTAAAGGGGGACAGTACTTGTGTGTGTGTTAACAAATTTTGAAAAAAATAAAACATGAAAAATAAACAATATCTGATCTGAATGATCTGAAGCTCAATGCTGATGCTGTCATTTAAATAGTTTTCTAATCAGCAATAAATATAACAATTTCTGATCAACCCATATCAATTGCATGCTTAACATAACATACCGGTTAAAGCCCCGCCCATTTCAAGACAATCCCGCCCACTTCCGGGTTAGGCCCCGCCCAGTCCAAGTACAGCTACAGATAATTCATATGGTTAACAGATACAGATAATGCTGTACTCGCTCATCCCTAATGTTCACGGCAGGCTCGGTTGTGGGGGAGGAGCTGTGGAGTGAGGGCTGTAGCGCAGCAGAGAGCGAGGGGGAGTGACCTGTAAGCTGTGCTTGTTTAAATTTTTAGGCTAAGTCAACGTTTTCTAAAAGTTCCCTACTGCAGCTTTAAGGTCTGAATGGGACCCATTTGGGCTACCCATGAGCATTAATACATAGAGGCAGGAAGAAGTACTTTAGAAAGCAGCCTTTATTAATTATTATTGGAGAGATGGGGTCCCAAAGAAACGGACAGCTCGTATTTATTTTGCCTACCTTTTGTCTTCTCCTTAACATTGTCTCCTGTTCTTCCCTCAGACTCAACCCCCAGAAACAGTCCCACGGACCCAGCCCCAAACCCAGTCTCTTAAAAATGAATAAAGGCTGGTTTCTAAAATACTCTATATCTTTGTTTGTAATTTGATTGTTAATAAGAACAATATCAAGAAACACATTGAAAGACGTCACTCATCAGCAAATGCCGATGTAACGGCAAATCATCATTTTCCATCCCAATGCATTGACCATAATAATGGCATTTTCGCTGTCGGAAAAACTTTTTCTGGATTTAGTAACCTTATACATGTGCAGAAATGCACCTGGGGTAACAACCATCATGTGAGCTTGAGCAATGCAAACAGGCTTCTGAATTTTCCAGAAGAAGTGGGGTTTCAGTCCATCCACGTGAAGTCGATATCATACTGTCCTATTTCATCTGAACTCACACTCAAGGAAGAACTTCTGTCAGATATGGTAGGAAGAAAGTGGATTTCTGTCAATACAAAGAAAATGTGTCTTGCTAGAAAGCAAAAAGTGGAGTCTGAGAGCTGCCCACTGAGTAAAGAAGTCTCATTTGGGAATGGAACATCAAAAATATGTGTGTCAGTCCTGGAAACATGAATCTCATATTATTCTCGGTTAGGTAGAGTAACTGTTTGTTTCGACAAAAAAATAAATACTTGGCAACAAGGATGAATCAGCGAGCCCTGAGCTACACAAAGGGAAGAAAAATTGCACTTGCAAACTTTAAAACTGAATGTTACTGTGCACTAAGTGATGGGTTTATAACCTACATTAATAAAAAAGATGGGTTTACCATGGAGTTTGAGGAGGGGGTTAGCTACGCCCTGGAACCCTCAAATTTAAGACGGTTCAACAGGACATCACGGAGGAGGCAGAGAATCAGGCCAAACATGCCTTGTGTCCGTCTTCACCAATGATGAGTGGCAAAGAAGAGGACATCTTCTCAAAGGGTGGATACCTCAGCCTCCAGGGGAAGATCATGGAAGTGAGTAAATGTTCTATCCATCTAATACATTTTGCAGTGTTAAACTAATTCTTTAAGCTTTTAACCTAATATAATTTACTAACTTGACAGCATTACATACTCATCATCAAGTTCCAGGTTGCCTAAAACAGAAATTTTTAGAAAAATTAACAGTGATAATGACCGTGTTCTGCAATACCTGTGCCAAATTCAATTATATTGCTAATTTTGTATATTTGAGCTGAATAGTCTCAAAAACATACTAAATACATTACAAAATTGTATTATAAAAGTTTGTGTATCTAATGGGTGATTCAAAGTTATAAGAAAATTCACAGGACATAACAGTTGAGTAAGACTGTTGACACCATATACGCTTTTTCACCCCCAGATTTACTATCTATCTTTCCATCTGACCGTCTCCATCTGTCTGTCACTATGGCACTGTGATTTAAACACACGTTCAGGAAATCTCAACACTCCATATTTTGGATATTTCATTAAATGTAATTAACAAATTGAATTAAAAAAAAAATCTAAATGTGCAATGTTGAGGAAATCCAGGAACAAAAATAAGAAACAGAACTGTATAATACTCACCCATAAATGTAATTTTTCCAGTTGCGTGGCGTGAAGATGACACGCACTACTGTCCCCGTTCTGGACATTCAGCTGCAGTGTGGAGGAAAGATCTTTGAAGTGTCGCTGTGGAGGAATGAGGCACTGACTGACATCTACATGGGTGATGAGGTGCTGATTACACACCTTCGTCCATGCATCATCCACAACAGGCGAGGATCTTCACAAAGGAGGCTCTTTGCCCATTATCAAGCTGGACGAGTGGCGAGGACAGCGACATGTTCACAAAGGGAGAATACGTAACCCTCAGTGAGTAAAAATGGCATACTTTAGAATGAAATAAGAGTTCTTTATATAATTATTATTATTATTTTTATCTTATAACATATTATTTTACAACATGTTTAACACATACAGTCTTATACTGGTAAATTATTGGTAAATCGCCACTTAGAGATCATGTGTGAACAGGATGTGATTGCGCAGTGCTGATTACTGTAAGCTTCAATGTTTTTTTTTGTCCTGTGTAAACATCTATTACATGAGCATCTTTGCTCATTCAGCCGTGCCTCACACTTGAGATCTTGCTTTCTTTTAAAAAGGACAGTTCACCAAAATATGAAAATTTTATTTACTCACCTTAGAAGTGAAAATCTCTCTCACACTCTTTGTAGTTACAAGTGGTCCGCATGACGCCCGTCAAGGAAGGCGAAGTCCCCATCCTTGACGTTCATTCGGAGAACAGATCACGGAGAATACAAACTGCCAAGTATCAGTAAACGGTCCTCTTCAGATGCAGCCTTGTGTTTTTTCTTTCGTCTGTCTAAAAGGTATTTTTAATTTTTAGATTAGTATACATTAGTTACTGTAACTACTGTCCATCTTTAAATTATATGAAAATGTTATCTTTTAAAACGTTTGCTTAAGTTGTCTGCCGTGTACCACTGCTAACTGTTATGCTAACACTACGAAGCTAACGTTATATGATGAGATGAGATGATGTTATATTTCACATATATTAATAGCCTATATATGACCCTTTAAGGACATCAAAACCTAAAATAAAACTTCAGAAAGGTTTACAATATGGGACCTTTAAAGTAATTTTTCCACTTATTTGAAATAAATAAACAGTAGTGTTTTATTTTTGGGTGAAGCATTCCTTCAAAACTCAACAGAATTTCCTTCAAAATATTGCTTTGACTTTAATTTTATGAATAAAACAAAAAGTAAGTAAGAGTTCTTACATGTACCCTTCTCTGCTTTTCTTCTCGTCAGCATGGCAACTCCAACTTCTCCGCCAGCATTTCTGTTGCAAGTGCGTTGCAACAAGGATGAATCAGCGAGCCCTGAGCTACACAAAGGGAAGAAAAATTGCACTTGCAAACTTTAAAACTGAATGTTACTGTGCACTGAGTGATGGGTTTATAACCTACATTAATAAAAAAGATGGGTTTACCCTGGAGTTTGAGGAGGGGTTAGCTACGCCCTGGAACCCTCAAATTTAAGACGGTTCAACAGGACATCACGGAGGAGGCAGAGAATCAGGCCAAACATGCCCTGTGTCTGTCTTCCCCAGTGATGAGTGGAGAAGAAGAGGACATCTTCTCAAAGGGTGGATACCTCAGCCTCCAGGGGAAGATCATGGAAGTGAGTAAATGTTCTATCCATCTAATACATTTTGTAGCGTTAAATTAATTCTTTAAGCTTTTAACGTAATATAATTTACTAACCTGACATTAATAGCTCCTTATCATCCAGTTCCAAGTTGTCTAAAACAGAAAAGTGATAATGACCGTCGTCACGGACTGAGCTGTGACGTGCTCATGCAGCGTGCAGCCAGCCAAACGCCGGCGCTAACATTCAAAATGTCCTGCCGCTATTCTCCGTGTCAGATCACTGTCATTGCCGTTTGCTCTGTTCTATTCACAACATGCAATGTTGTTTAAGGTGCAGGGAAAGGCCTACCGGCATTCTTAAGTCCCGAACTCCGGTTCAACGTCCTGGTTTCGCGTGGGGAAGCGAGCAGTACTTGCCTGGCCATGAGGAGAAGAGCAAGCTGGATCTGAGTCATCTGCCGGAGGGTCGACAGCGTGAGCTCAGCCACTCCTTACCTGAAGACCTCTTTGTGGAGCGACCAGGACGGACAGCGTTGGTGGACCGGATTGTGCTGAAGGACGAGCTGTCCGTTTCTCCAGCTGCAGCAGCATCACCATCACCACTCCTGAAAGAACCTATACAAAAACCTTGTGTGGTTTCTAAGAGAATTCGTTTAGCACCAATGAAATGCTTGAATGAGAAGGAGGCTGTGGCAGTGCGGACTGAGGGGTCCGAGGACGAGAAATGCTGTGCAGAGAGAGAGAACTGTGACAGTATTGCTGATTGGTAAAGTGTGCAGGGTCTTGAGAGACGTAGCCTGGCAACTCAATGCCTATTTATTTTCTTTTTTGAACAGTTTTTGTTTTGCATTTTTGACTATCCAGACACTGTAAATATTTGCACGTATTTGGAAAAAATATATGTGGAAAAAAAATAAAATAAAAAATAAACAAGAGACTTTTTTAGAAAACTTGCATCTTCCCTGACTCCGCCATCGGTTATCTTGCCACAACCGTGTTTCTGCAACACCTGTGCCAAATTCAATTATATTGCTGATTTTTGTATTTGTGAGCTGAATGGTCTTTAAAACATACTTAATACATTTTGTGTATCTAATGGGTGATTCAAAGTTATAAAAAAAATGTCAAAATAGAAATTAACAGGACATTTTAAAGGGTAACTAAACCCCTGGTCAGAGCTTGACTCCACCCACTGGCAATATTTGAAAAATGCTAGAAAAGTGGGCAGACCCCAGCAAAGATAGAGGGGACGAACCGTGAGCGGAAGGGCGTGCACCTGAGTCCTGCTGTCAGACTGTCTAAAATGGAGAGTTAGCTCACAGGGTCGCAAGACGACGTAAATATGCATCTGATGAGTTTTATCGAGTTGATGTCAATAGTGCGCGCGCTCTATAGACATATTCATATTTTGCCGCTATGTGAAAAAATCCAGCAAAATGCGCCGACGCGTTTGTCGACCCCCGATTAACTTTAGCCTAACCATAAATTGTAATTAAAATATATCACTCACATCAAGACGCCGCTGCGGTGGTGGAGTCCATGCAGGAGGGCAGCGTTTGGCACAGCGTCGCTTTTCAGCGCGAGCTGTGTGGAGAAGCCAATTTTCACCTCTATTGCGTTGGAAAAGCAATTCCGCGTAAAATGCAGGTTTTACACTCACGGTCTTCCAGGCCAAGTGCATGCAACCACTGGCGTCTAATTTCCAAGTCTGAAGGAAAGCTATACAGTCCAGCAGTGCTGTTGCACCCAGCAACACTACACCTACCACTGTACTAAATACAGATAAATCTACGCTAGCTCATCCAAGGGCGTGGTGAGCTGGAACCCGCTTACGTCACGCAGTACCGCAACATCCAATAGGAAAATTCAACTGCAGTAGCCACCGTTCAACCTGAAGAGGGCAGCACTCAGACGTTTTTACACCATATATTGTAGAATTAAAACACTTTATACCCAAATGTCAAAAAAGTTACTCGAATCAATGAACAGCACTAATAAAGCCCCATTCTTACAGATCATTAACTAAAAAAAGTTGGTTTAGTTACCCTTTAACACGTAAAATGTATATATATAGTAACAGTGATGAAGTGTTCCAGTACCGATACACCTAAACTTCCCGTACTGGTTTGTCTTCCACAGATCGCTGAGGGTCCGGGAAACTGAGGCAGAAATCATCGGTGTCTCTGAGATAAATGACACTGGTCTCTTCCTCAGCAGTGAGTCGGTGATCTACATTATTCCAGCAAACATCTTCTCTGGTGATCCTGATGATCTCATTGGCAAACTTCCCATGAAACTTGTGCTGAAGCGCATAAATCAACAGGTCAAGGAAATCAGATCCGTTGAGAATTAGACCTCATCACCTGTACACATATATATACAGTTAGCTCCTCATCCCTTTTTCTTTATTATTAAAAACTTTTGAATGTTTATTTGAGCCTTTTAGTTTTGGTTGCTCTTGTTCAGTGTATATAGTGTCTTCCAAAACAATAACACCTTGTTTAAGGCAATAAAAATATTATTTTACATGTTTTAAAGTGTTGCCTTCTCTAACATTATCTTCAGTTGTCACAAAGTCTTCTGGGTCTGGAAATACACGAGGGAAGGTAAAGGGTGACAAAATTTTCATTTCTGCGTGAATTAACAGAGAAACACATCCGCTTGAGTAACTTAATAACGGAGAATCAGCACAGATGTTTTATTTTACTTCTGAATTTACTACCATTTTCCCAATTGCTAGAATCTATAATGCAATATTTAGATGATTTGAAGAGAATTAGCTTGTTGTCTCAATATTCACACTCATGTTGTTACAAGTTTTAATAAAAATACATACAACCATCAACCTTTGTCCTAGAGTCACCCGAAACTACATTTTGTCCCCGTTTGCTCTGAATTGGGTGTCAGATCATGTAAAGTCAGTAATGCAGGGAGACAATATAGGACTGAGATGCACTTTATTATTATTATTATAAAACCCAAAAATTGCAGATTTACAATTTATTAATGTCAGGGAGTAAGAAAATAATGTACCCAAAAGATTCAGTTTTCACAGCTTTCTTATTAGAAGAATCAGAAATCAGACACGTTAAAAGATTGAAGAAAGGTTTGTATGAGACGACGGGTCTTCGCAGACCCATCTGGCAAAAAATGGGTTCGCAAAATTTAAAAATAAATAAAATAAATGATGATGGCATTCCTCGCAGTAATGTTAGGTGTAAAGTGCTGTTTATTGACAGTGCTCGAGAGGTGAAACAGTCCCAGAAGGAAATAAATATGACCAAAGCTATATACAAAAGTAACAAATAAGTGAAAAATGGCAAACAAAACTGCACAAAAAGAACAAAAAAAAAAAAAAAAGAGAGATAAATCTATATACACACAAACTTCTTCAAGGGTCAGGTTAACTGACACCCTAGATTAGTTTGGGGCTCCTTTTTATAGTCCAAGCCCCGCCTCTTTAGTTAACCCCTTAACTGTCACCCCCCTTTTTGAGAATAGACATTAAAATGCACTATTCAAGCTTAAATGGTTGTAATTCAAGAATGCTTTGGAGTATAGACCTAAGTTTGGTCTTGTTTTAAAGGGAACAAAATAGCAGATTATTGCTGAAGTGAAAGCAAAAGTTATGGAAGTTTAAATTTACATTAAATATGTCAAATATAATTTATTTAACATTTTTCTTTTATATAAAATATGTATTTTACAAAATATGTTTTACTATAAAATTACTTTAACAAAATATGGAACCTTGAGACTCAGACCTTTCTGACAATATGTGTTTTGTCAAGGTTAGAAAATATTTTGATCATAAATTAGTACCGTTTCTATGGTAACACAATGTCCAATTTAACAGGATGAATTCTGAGATCGTAAGCTTTCAAATGATAGCTAATTTATGATAACTACTAAAATATGTAATGTAATAAAAAAGGCGATAAAAAAGATAATATATTTTAGAGGATAATATATATTATACTTTTTAGAAGATAATATTATTTTATAATTTTTTATTGACAAATACTAGATTATATGTTTTCTCATTAAATTTTAGCATGAAAACCAACGTTTCAATTATTAAAAGTGTGTGCGTCGACTTTTTGTGACAAAGGTCAGAACTCCTGTTATTATGTAGATTTTTTGAGGTGCACACTTGTCATAAATTCATCTATTTCTGTTCCTATATAATTTGTAACAGTCCTAAAATATCTATTTAGGAGTCTTAGACCTTTCCAACAATATATCGTTTGTCATGATTAGATTAGGATTTAATTGTAATATAGTGAAGTAGCCTAAACTTAAAAGTCCCGCTATCAGGACGGTGACACTTAAGGGGTTAAAACCATTACAAACATTGGTGAGGTAAGTATAGTTAAGTATATACATTTTCCAATATCCCATATACCGTATTTTTCGGACTAGAAGTCGCTCCGGATTATAAGTCGTTTAGTCAAAAAATGCGTCATGAAGAGGAAAAAAACATATAAGTTGCACTGGACTATAAGTCGCATTTATTTAGAAATGTATTTCACAAAATCCAAGACCAAGAACAGACATTTAATCTGGAAAGGCAAGTTATTCAGCTACACAGTAGCACACAGAACAACAAGCTGAGTAGGTATCCGGTATGTTAACGCAACACATTAACAGTTATTCAGCTACACAATAGCATAAAGAACATATGAGGCTGAATAGGCTAAATTAACATAAGCCAGCGAGTCCAACAAGCAAGTTACCAGTAAACAAGTTCACCAAGCTCCCGCGATCTCATTCCACATCACTGAATCCATTGAATTTTCTTCATCCTTGGGTGTGGCTTCTGAACAACTCCGCCATAGAGCGCCCTCTCGCGGCTGTAGACGGTAATGTTTTCATCTCAGTCTGAATTAATTTTGATATACAAGTCGCACCTGACTATAAGTCGCAGGACCAGTCAAACTATAAAAAAAGTGCGACTTATAGTCCGAAAAATACGGTATAAATATAATATATACACACACACACACACACACACACACACACACACATAAATTAATGACATCAGAAACAAAATGCAGACAAAATAACATATTAAATATAGACGAATAATAATAAATAACAATAACGCCACATTTACATAATCCCCCTTATTAACACAAACAATGGATGAGCCGACTTCCGATTGCTTTGCTTTTCTGTCAGGGATGGAATTGGAGTGGATAAGTTTGCGTGTGTGAAAACCAGCGTGGTAATGGCATGTGTGTGCACCCACATCGCCCCAGCAGAGAACGGAGGAACGAGGTAAGATGAGGTGTGTATGTGTGTAAGTGCTGCGCTAACCAACAGGGACAGGTCACTCTGTCACAGCTTACGTTTACTGAATTTACATTTGTGTTTAAAATATTTAGCCAAGAACAAAATAAGATTGAATAAATAAATAAAAATCTTCTCTCTCTCAATGTGTATAGCCAATAATAACATTTTTATATTTCTACAAAATATCAATAATTATACCACAAAAAAACTCAAAATGTTTTTCCAGAGATTCTTAGTAAACTCACTGTACCAAACCAGACAAATCTTCAACTACTAGACCACAGAAGAACAAAGGATAGCACCGATGTATCATAAGATTACTCTATTTAGGATGCCAAGCATTTGTAGTAGTTGTAGTAATAGTAATTATTAGGGCCCGAGCACTGATGGTGAGAGGACCCTATTGTTTTTGCTCCGTTTCTTCTTCTTCTACTTCTTTTTCTTCTTCTTCTCCAAAGTGAATCGCTTTTTAGAGGGCCTTAACATCCTTGAAAAAATTCGGTAAATTATTGCCCCCACATTTTGCCCCGGCTCTGCGTTTCACGTACAGGTATGAAATTTGGTACATTCATGTAATGACCCAATACCTACAAAAAAGTCTCTTGGAGCATAGCCCTAAACACAACAGGAAGTCAGCTATTTTGAACTTCCTCCTAGATTTTGTGCATTTTTCATAATTTCCTGATGTTGTACTTTAACGAACTCCTCCTACAGTTTTGATCTGATCCTCTTCAAATTTGGTGAGTGTAATCTTAAGGCCTTTCCTAAAGGCGCCGGGTGGCGGTGGCAGGGGTGCGAGGGCCCTTTTCATCGCTGCTTGCAGCTTTAATTAGGGCCCGAGCACCGATGGTGAGAGGACCCTATTATTTTTGCTCCGTTTATTAGGGCCCGAGCACCGATGGTGAGAGGACCCTATTGTTTTTGCTCCGTTTATTAGGGCCCGAGCACCGATGGTGAGAGGACCCTATTGTTTTTGCTCCGTTTATTATTATTCTTCTTCTTCTCCAAAGTGAATAGCTTTTTAGAGGGCCTTAACATCCTTGAAAACTCATGAAACTTTGCACACGCTTCAGAAGTGGTGAAAAAATTCGGTAAATTATTGCCCCCACATTTTGCCCCGGCGCTAGGTTTCACGTACAGGTATGAAATTTGGTACATTCATGTAATGACCCAATACCTACAAAAAAGCCCTAAACACAACAGGAAGTGAGCTATTTTGAACTTCCTCCTAGAATTTGTGCATTTTTCGTAATTTCCTGATGTTGTACTTTAACAAACTCCTCCTACAGTTTTGATCTGATCCTCTTCAAAGTTGGTGAGTGTAATCTTAAGGCCTTTGCGACGTTAAATTGCGAAGATCTTGAGTTTTCGTCGAAGGGTGTGCCCTCGGCGGCCTGACAAATGTTCACCCAATTTCGGCCTTCTGGTGACATATGCATGATCAGATAAGTTCAATACCCTTTCGCACGTACGATCACACCGGTGTGATCAGTCTAGGCTGGTCCCTGGAGCGTACGATCACACCGGTGTGATTAGAACGGTCAGTGCATCACGTGCTAAATTCAACTGCTAAATTCAAATGTGCTTTCGCGTGTTGGCTGGCGCTGAGACAGAGACAGGCGCGCTCAGAGCTGTCATATATCACAACTTTTCAGTGTTTTCAACCACATAATGTTTATTTTAGGTTTTAGACATATAAATTCACATAAGTACTAAAAAAATAATACATTTAGAGTTTATAAAATACACACTGATGTCTATGGAAGAGGCAATAATAATTAATCCTTTCTATTATAATTAGACATGTTTTATTCATATCAGATAAACATTGTGTAAGTAACTTTAAAGTTTACTCTATTCTTCTTCCAGTTCACCAGCCACTTACTTTTATGTATTTCGGGAAAAGTGGGTGAATTCACGTGTTGTAAATCCAACAGATCCGATTCTATGAACTGCGTCTGCGGCACAAAGTAACATGGTGGCGCCCATCGCGCATACAGCTCAACTAACGCGATCGTTATAAAGATGTTTAAACAACAAAACACTTCCACTTGCATATATTTGACAATCGGAATATCAGATATTTCATGCCATAGCTAACAAATTTGTGAATATTTTGAATAAAAACGGAAAAATTACATAAAAGCAGATCATCATTCATTCAGCTCTGTTGCTGCTGCGGTGTGTCACGTGACAAGCAATGACGTGTCACCATGGAAACCATAAAGTGACACGTTCTAAATAACGGTCGCCTTGAAAAACTCACGCTGGGGGGTCAGCCAGAATATTTTAAACTTACGTGTGAAAGGGTTAATGTTACTTGCAGTTCCGATGTTGCTAGACAGCCTGCAGTAACTTAGGCATACAATTTCCAATCTGTCCCAAACTTCACATGTTTGATAAGAGTCCTGTCCTGAACACATGACCATGCTCATATTTGGTTAAAGCAATAGCACCACCTGCTGGTAGCAGGAAGTGGGGCAAATACAAAACGTGCTCGAAAAATCATGAAACTTTGCACATGCTTCAGAAGTGGTGAAAATTTATGTGTGATGTGGTTTTCAAAATTGGGTGGGGCAAAATGGCTTAATTACTGCCCCTACATTTTGCCCTGGCTCTACGTTTCAAGTACAGGTATGAAATTTGGTACATGCATGTAATGACCCAATACCTACAAAAAAGTCTCTTGGAGCGCAGCCCTAAACACAACAGGAAGTCAGCTATTTTGAACTTCCTCTCAGATTTTGTGCAGTTTTTGCCATTTCCTGATGTTGTACTTTAACGAACTACTCCTACAGTTTTGATCTGATCCTCTTCAAATTTGGTGAGTGTAATCTTAAGGCCTTTACTAAAGGCGCCGGGTGGCAGTGGCAGGGGTGCGTGGGCCCTTTTCATCGCTGCTTGCAGCTTTAATTGTAATTGTAATTGTTGGTTTGGTGTGTTTGAGTGCACATTGTTACAATTACACAGCAAAAGTTCAGTGACATTTTTATTTGTGCATGGTAGAAAGCACAACGTGAACTCCGAGAAAATGCTATGCTTGAGCAAACATTTTGTGAATAGGCTACTACAAATGATGCCCGTGAAAGAGACTGTGAACACATTGAAAAGGATATGTTTAGTTGGTGAATGGGATTTACACAGTAGCGATAACGTTAAGCACACCAGAATGAAATATAATATTCAGAAGTAAACAGCATAGCTGACTTATAGATTCAGTTTACATCCACAAATGAATAAGCGCGTCGATTCAGGGAGCAGTGCAAAGTACCGTGCAAAATCAGTTTTTGTGAGCTGATCGCTGAACAAAAAAGTTCAGGAGATATTTCTTAGCGATGGCTGATTTCAACAGTTTCAATATGATAAAAAAATAACTTTTATATTGATTCAATGGATTAATTGCATTTTGGTGTCATGAATTTATTGCATTTTTGGGAAAAAATAATCCGTTTTTATAATAAATCTTTGAAAATCAAAATCTGGATTTGAATTTTTTTTTAATGTTATTATAACCTAAAGATGCTATGTGAAAGTTTGAGACAGAAAATAGTGGTTTTCATCTTGCCACTTTCTTGGTAAAGAAAACACATTTTTACTCAAATTAAACAAAATGGATTTATCACGTTCTGGAACCAAACTATAATATTCAGAAGTAAACAGTGTAGCTGACTGAGTGTTTATGTCAGAATGTTTATTTTTAAACTACAACCTTTTAAAAATGATATATTTAACGATATCTTTTGCATTTCTCATCCAAACAACGTCAAACTTGGCACTGCATTTACTCGTGCCCATAGCAAGACACCTGTTTGAAATTTGAAATCCATCGGACTAACGGTTCGAGAGATATGCGGTTATCAGGCACACACACACACACACACAGACAGACTTTTCGGACTAACGGTTCGAGAGATATGCGGTTAACAGACACACACACACACACACACACAGACAGACAGACGTTTCTGTAATTTATAGATAGATGTTGATAAAAAAAACTACTGTGAAATGACAGCGTTTCCATTAACCGATGTTCTGCGTCTAAAACGTAATTTTTTCCTCTCACAATAACATTCCAACAATCATGTCCATTGCAGCATTTCTTCGATGTTTAGAATTCAGTATTTCCATAATACTTTTGTCTTTTATGATTTTAATGAAGAACTCATCTCGTGTTCTGTCCAAACATACAGCGTCATCTGCGTCAGGTGACCTGTAAATGCACAAAAAAAACTATTGCAGTTCTGCGAAATATTCCTTTTTTGAACTGCTTGAAAAATCACCTCATGCTAGCATAAAAAAATGGGAGTTTTTGTGAAGTTGACTTGTCCAATGGGCGTATTTTCAATTCGCAATTTCAATAATTTTTTTTTTTTAAATGCAGCTAATTAAATCCTTTTTTACCCGTACAATCAAATTAAAAACCGCCCAATCTGGCAACACTGGACAAGCTGGCAGTCCTCTGTTGTCTGAAGATAAGCCAGGGTTGCCACGGCAACTCAAGCTCTCAACTGTCACCCAGAACTTAAAGGGGTCATGACATGTTTTTTTCTTTTATTTTATTATGTTCCCTTAGGTGCAATAGACCTTTTACGCAAAAACCGGAAGTACGTCCACGAAGCGTAAACCCAGTTCCGGTATGAGTTTTTTTGGCGGAGAAATGGCAGCTAGAGTGTTTTCGACGAGCCTGAGTTGTCTTCCGAAGTTCACCAGCGCCGATGTGGTGAAGAGTGTGGAGATGCATTCGTCCACTAAAGGGAACAAACTGGACAAGGGATATAAATTCTTCCACGAAGAGTTTATCCACAATTACCAAGGTAAGCTTTAGCTAGCTTTAGCTTTAGCCAAAGCCGTATCACCGGTTATAACTCTGTTTACGTTAACTGTAAATTAAGTGTTGTGAATTTGTAATATAAGGTATAACACATCGCAGTGAATATGTCGTGTGTATGTTTAAGTGAGATGGCATGAGATTAACATAACAACCAGTAGTTTGGTGAAGCTGTAACGTTAGTAGGTAAATGTGAAATGTTACTGACATTGTTTTGTAAAGTTGTGTATTTCTATGTGAGATAACATGTAATGTTTTCTTGTTGCATGCGGTTATAGTATCAAATATACTCCAGGGACAGGTAGTAGTGAGAGGTAGATGCTTCAGGTCAATGAGAAAGAGCGAGGAGCCTCACAAACTGGAGGTTTGACTATAGACAGAATGCCGGTTGGCAAAAGTTCAAAAAGTTGCCCGTTCTAGCGTGTTCACTCTTCTTGCTGCGGTTGCGGCACTTTCTTCACTTACTATTATTTTACTGAAAGTAGGGTGACCAGACGTCCTCTTTTTCCCGGACATGTCCTCTTTTTTGATACCTATATAATAAAATAACATTGAACATACATGAAATGTAATCATATTTGCATTATGTACGCAGCTCTGCACACCCATTACTCTCGATGAAATATCTCTCAAACTCACTACACTCCTCTTTTTTACCAACTCAAGTCTGGTCACCCTACTTAAAGTTATAGTTTCATGTTATTATGAACATTGATGTAGCAACATAAGTATGACTTCAGTGTAACCTATTTAATTTATTGTGTCTAGATATCACTGGAGGCAGAAAGTGCCAACCTGAAGGCTTTCTGCTGCAGTTGTGCGGCTGGTAAAGGATTCTGCAATCACATAGTTGCCATCCTGTACCAGACCGCACACTATTCACAGCTGGGTCTGCAGGCTGTTATTTAGTTTTTGTCTTTTACTTAAGGGAATCCATCCTGAACCTGTTAGTGAGCTGGTGGTGCAAAAGCCCAAAACAGTTGGCAAGGACGGTCTGAGGTCCACACTGTACAAGGCATATACAGGTGATTTAATTTGTTAACTGTTTTGTTGCTTTGTGAGAGTAAGTTAAGTTTTTTTTAATGTTATGACTAACCAAATTATGGTTACCGCAGATAAAATGAATAAAATTTAAATGTAGTTAAGCACTCATGACTAACTTTTCTTTTGTGTGACCAATAATCTTGTGTTTCTCTTTGCTCTCTTGTCTAGGACCACTGCCAGATCCATATATGATGGCATCTGGAAGCAAACTAAGCCAGGTGCAGCCCCAACCTCTCATGGCTGTTGTATTGGATGGGGTTTCTGAGATGGAGCTGACACCATCTAAATTTGGGTCTGTCCCTCGTGGATCCCCCATGTCCTATCACTGTCCACCCAAGAAGTCCAGTGACCTCCTCCTACACCACATGGCTCCAGAATTTCCATCCCTTCCTGTGATGCAGCACACTTTTCCCAGGTTGCATTTCGTTCCGACCTTGCATCAGTTAATGCATCTCCAGTCTCTTGAAGTGTCACCGCAGCTGTCCAGCGAGATAGCAAAAGAAACTCAGCAGCAGTCCAAATGTCCTGCGTGGACACAGCTACGGCGACCAAGGCTGACTGCTAGTCGTTTTTGGGAAGCTTGTTGTAGTAGGGCGTGTCGTGCAGAGCTGGAGTCTGCAGCTATTCAGATGATCAGAGGCTCCACAAAGCAAACAGCTGCAATGAAGCGTGGTCTACTAGTGGAGCCTGAAGTGCTGGCAAACTATGCTGAACTGTTGCGAGTTAATGTGCTACCAGCAGGATTCATCATTCACCCTGACGCACCACATCTCGGGGCCAGTCCAGACGGTCGGGTGTATGACCCTTCAGAGTCGCCTCCTTTTGGCCTGGTTGAGGTGAAGAGCAGCACAAAAACTGATCCGTCTCAGGTTGCTCACCTCAAGGTGCAGGAAGGCCACATCAGTCTGAGGCGTTCACATAAGTACTACTGGCAGGTTCAGGGCCAACTGGCAATCACAGGACTGACATGGTGTGACTTTGTTACCGATACCCAATCAACTTTAACTGTGGAAAGAATTTGGCGTGATGACTCATTCATAGCGGAAATGAAAGAGAAATTAGATATATATTATTATGGCACATACATGAATGCATACCTTGAATTACACTAATCTTGTCTTTACCAATCAGTTTAGCCTTCTGTCTTACTGTTGATGATCTGT
Source organism: Vimba vimba (assembly GCA_022828995.1). Lineage (NCBI taxonomy): Eukaryota > Metazoa > Chordata > Actinopteri > Cypriniformes > Leuciscidae > Vimba > Vimba vimba. The sequence goes on from CM040821.1 coordinate 29,551,851, forward strand.
AATGTTATTTTTTATTGTAAATGTTTGTTATGAGTTGTTATTAATCAGTTGATGTTACACATACCAAAAAAATAAATGATGCACAATTTTGACCAAAATTGTTTTATTTGTTCATCTAATGTTTTAGTGAAATCAAAGTCACATTTCAACAGAAAAATATTAAGAATATAACAATTATATTTAATTAGATTTTTAAGAATATGTAGGAACACTAAATTATTTACATACTATTTACACATTATACATTATTTACATACAAAACATTAATTCACTCTTCAAAACAAAAAGGTCCTTGATAATTTGCCAAAACACAGAAGTTAAGCCCGATCTGATTCACACTGCCAATCAGTGTGAGCGGCACGGGAGAGTCCCAGATGTGAAAGGACTTTATCCTACCGATCACTCTTTCCACTATAATTCGGAGGCGGGCAATGGCTTGGGTTTGTTCCGTTTCCTCCTTGCTGAATTGAGCTGAACGCTTAAAAGGTGGAATGATGAGCTTAGCACCGACATCAGCAAGGAGGTCTTGAATGAGGAACCCTTTGTCCGCCATGACATCGTCTCCTGGCTCCAGCAAGGGAAGGACTCCACTGATCCTGGTGATCTCCTTATCTGAGATGCACCCAGTGTACAGGGGTGAGATGAATGTCACCAAACCATTGGGAGCAACTCCAATTAGCCCTTTCAATGTCGTCCTGTTCTTGTAATTTGAAAATGTTTCTGACTGTAAGGTCAGGGATGAGGCTGTCTCCAGGGCAATTTCTGTGCAGTCCAGTACCACTCTGACATTGGGACAGTACCTCTGGAATTTAAGGGGCATAGTGGACTTAACCTTTTCCCTGCTTATCCAGATGGGAAGTGAGCTCAGCATCATAAAAAGATAATTGGCCCAGGTGATGGTAACCCTGCTGACCCTGGCAATGCTCACATTAAACATATCAGCAATGAGCTGCTCCTTCATGCCAACAGCAACCCGCATGGAGTACATCAAGAACTCATCTATTAATGGCATGATGCGTGGTGGGCTGGGATCTTCACAGCCTTCCTCACCTGCCCTCTGTGCTTTGGTCCAGTACACCAGTCTAAGTGCAGATGGTGCAATCGACTCCCAAAAAATAGTAAAAACACTCTCGGATGGAAATTTGGTGTAGAAACGTATTTGGTCGTCCGATGAACAGTATCGGCTGAAGAGAGTAGGGGGTGGTAGACCAGTGTTTTGCAACTTGGCTTCTAAGTCATGGATGTAATCCAAAGCCTCATCCAGAGCACCTGTAAAGATAAAGAAATTAAAAACCAGTCTTAACATATTTATGCTACCTTTCAACACAACACAGTAATCATGTTTTAAAAAGTATTTTAAGTATTTAATTACAAATTACATTTAATTTATTTTTGTTAAGGAAAATACAAATGACAAAATACTAAAAAGTAATTAAATACATGTAATTAAAATAGGGGAGAGCGGGGCACAACCTAACACAGGGCCAGTTGTAACACACTTGTTTTAAATACTTCCACACATGCTAGTATGATAAAACTTAGTGTATTTACTAGCTGCCACAGCAATAAATTCTTTCATTATTTTTTAAAAAATGACATTATTTTATATGAACACTTAATAATTGTATTTTATTAAGAAAATATTTTAAGATTTCTTGTATTTTCTTTTTATTATTAGATCAGATTACATTTTAAACTGTTATATGGTCGTGTTATAAAATTAATTTGGGGAAAAAATAAATACTCTAAACCCAAAGTAGGTTTACAAAAATGGAGAAAGTCAAAAAGCATTAGGTTGTGCCCTACTGCCCATCTCTAGCCCCTTACAGCTAGACAGCATGAGACTATGTTACAGATGTAGGCTAACGTTAGTTGAATTTCGTGAACAGCTTATATTATAAACATTAATTTGTTCAGATAGAAATGCATAACGGTACACGTAGTTGACTAGCGTTAACTAAATACACTATGAACAATCTTACCTGCAGGTGGGTGTGTCACGTAGTCGTGATCCATCCTTACTGCCTCAGCCACCATGTCGCTATCTTCACAGCATAGCTGTTTAGACTGACGTTTGAAAGTTCTGTCATATACTGACTCCCTTCTCAAAGGAGCTGTAAAGTTGTTCCAAGGGAATAGGCTCGGGACAACACCACTCTTCAGGCGACGAACGACGCAGCCACCACTGTAATCATCCGGAGCGAAGTGCCGGCTGCAGACATAGGTGCTACCTGTTTTTACATTAAAACTATGCCCTTCCTCTCTTCGGATCGCCTGTATCCATTTGGGTTTTAGGTTTGGATCCACAGGAAAAGAATGAAATGAAAGGTAGGGCTGTTTTTGGTTGGAAGACGAACAGCCTGGAACACAACAGAAACTGCGACTCTTCGACTCTGCCATTTTTCGTATCTGCCGCGATGATAACAGGAAGTTCTAATACACTTCATTGACGTATTTCCGTTCGAAAAATGCGGAAGTGCGTAAAAGGTCTATTGACCCTTCGCAAAGACCCGCCCCCCTTAGTTACTGTCGCTATGTCCGACAAGCTACGCTGCTCTCACGCCACACCATGTTCTCACGCAGTGAAAAATACATCGCGGAGCAGAGAGGAGACTGAAAACGCGCTGACAGACAGGACAGACCAGGTTACTTTTCGGTTACTTTTGATATTAAACATATTAAACAAAGTCTCACCTTTCAAATTTGGTCATTTTTTAAATGAAATTTAAACGATAAATACCATTTTGTGGCTCTTAAATGTGTCTGGCAGATCGCTGTAGAGCATCAGTTAAAGCTGCTCGTGAACCGATCATCTCTTCCTTCTAGTTCATTTATAGCATCAAATAAACATGAATGAACATAAGAAGGAATGCTGTTTTAACCGCGGAAAGGTGTCAGTACATTCCGTTTTTCAAGTTCAAATCCTCCCATGTTAATCTGCTATCTCTCCTGACTGCTTTGTCGGACAAAATGGCGGATGGCGGATTATGATTGGTTAGATCGTCTGTCAATCAAGCTCCCTGCGAAGGGTGAATTATAGTATTACTATAGTTTTTTGGACAAAAAGCGTTTCAAATTGAGTGATTTATGACCTTTTCCCACCCTGTTTCTCATGCTCTGATTCAAACAGTCTGTTTTGGTGGTGTTTCCCCTTTAAGAGTTCAGTGTTAACACCCTCTGTTATGATTGGATAACGTCAGTGCCTATGCATCAATTGTTAACGCCCCCTTGTCAAAACGTGCAGATTTTGCGGAGCTGTGTTATGTTTACTTTATTGGGCAATAAAGACAGATTTTTAGTAACAAAGAAAGTGTTTCTGAACATCAGTGACATTCAAAACAGTGATAACTGAAACAGATATACAAAACACCATGCAGTGTGTATAAAAAATATTTATTGCAAACAGACAAAATTACACAGATAAGAACATCATATCCAACACCAAAGTGAACAAAAGTATAAAATATATAAATGCATATAACACTGTTGTCATGTTCAACAACTGCAGGAAGTGAAAAGCAAGAAACAGCTTCAAACAGATACAGATTTAGAATGAACAATATTTTTCAACCGTAACAGTTTTATCATTTTACAATAATGTTTTGGTAAGCACAGTTTTTGACACAAAAGGATTTGCAAAAAAAAAACATGGGAATGAACACTAATGTTCAGGCTTGCACATTGCCTGAAACTAGGACAGCCAGTCTGTTTCGTGTGTCATTCCTAGAGGTTTCGTTGTTTGCCATTCACGGGGTGGTTGGGGGTCATGCCTATCCCTTAAGATGTCTTCATCTGGAACCAGTGTGTCACCATTGTCCATACACACATTGTGCAAAAAGGCACATGAAGCAATGACCTGGGGTGCAAACGTGGGCTTCACCTCCAAAGCTCTGAAAAGTGTTGACCTCCACCTGGTCTTCATCATGCCGAACGCCCTTTCTATTATGCTGCGCCCCCTTGACTGACAGTAATTAAAGCGTTGCTGTACTTTTCCATGCACTGGCTCCTTGAATGGGGTGATGAGGCAAATCGGTGTTTCCAAACAAGGATACCCACCATCACCCAGAAGGATGTAGCCTGTTGGTGGATACCGTCTTGCGGTATAAAAACTGCTGTTCTTCATTATGCGCGTGTCATGGACAGACCCCGGGTACCCCACATAAATGTCCAGAAACCTGCCATTTGAGTCACATATTGCCTGCATGCTAATGGAGTAAAATCCTTTATAATTCAGATAGTCCAATCTGTGACGCTGTGGTGGTTTTATTCGGATGTGGCTGCCATCGATTGCTCCAACCACATTGTGGAATGCAGGGGTTCCTGAAATGTTGACGAATCCCTGACCAACTGCAGGCAGGTCCACTGTTAGAGGGAAGCAGATTGCTCTCCTCAGATTGTCCCATATATTCTGGGCCACTCTGTGGATGATGCAGTGAACTGTAGCCTTTGGAACATTAAAGACACTGGACACCACCCGATAAGAGAGTCCATGTGCCAGCCAGTAGGTGTATATGAGTACCTCAAGCTCATTACCCCAGCCATGGTCCTGCTCCCTTTGCAAAAGCCTTTTGTAAGCTTTGCATCGCTGTTCTGCTGAGGCGGAAATCCTGCCTCAGCTCAGTTTCAACATCGAACCACATGCGCAGTATAGGCATGTTGGGGTTTATGGCACAGTATCTCGTTGCAGTACCAGTCTGGAAAATAAAACCATTTCACACCATTAATGAGCTTGGGGTAATGAGCTTGAGGAACCCACTTTTCAACAGGCACAAAAAAAAAACTTTTACTATATTCGAATTTTGTCAAGAATTATAAAAAATCCGCAATAAGCTCATAATTTGTGCTTAAATAGTCTAAATGTTTAGTTTTAAAAACAATTTTAAAAATCTGGTCATGTCTATTTTGATGTTTCTGCTCAAGTTCAGCAGACAGAGGTTCGGTATGGGTTTGTTCCGATCAGATCATGTGAGCGGAGAGCGCATTTCTGAATATTCCGCTCCGCACTCAAGCGCACGACCACACACATCTAAGCTTGCCACAAAGAACCGGTAAAAGTAATTTGGGTCAGTAAGATTTTTTAAGAAATTAAGAAAAGTAATAGGCAAAGATACATTCAATTGATCAAAAGTGACAGTATAGACATTTATAACAAAAGCTTTCTATTTCAGAAAACTCTGAAACTTTATTCAGCAAAGAATCATGAAAAAAAAAAAAAAACAGTTTTCTACATTGATAATAATCAGAAATGTTTATTGAGCAGTAAATCAGCGTATTATTCCCTCAGGTAGGTTGCATGTTTTCTTGCGTGGGTGGATGTTGGAATCAATAATCACGTTGTTTGCATTCACCAGAAACTGATTTGCCGAAATCAAAATGCTGACATTGACATTGAAAGTCCCGCTCGGAGCGGTAAATCAAACAATTATTTGTCCTTAAATAATGATATATTATTATTGATAGGATGATAACAGGTGTCATGATCATTCTCAAGTTTCGTGATCAGCACTGCTGCTGTATCAGTCAGTAGTTAGATCAGATTTCCAGTCAAGAAAATAGGACAAGGGAAATATAAATTATGCATTATTAATTATGACAAATAAATTATGCCCAAAATACGGGACATTTGGCAACCCTATATAACGTTAGTTTTTTCCCTTCCCCAAGAACAAAGCACATAACGTTAGCAGGGCTGAACTGGGACAAAAAAAAAATGTTTTTGCTAATAAAAATTAGCGTTATAGCTAACAGCTCAGATAACTGTGTTGGTTAGTTCGGTAAACGTTGTTTGTTACCAATCCATACATACCATAAGCGGATCCACCAGCATCCGTAGGCGTCGTAGACCTCTTCTTCTCCCTTGATTTCTCCGATTTGTTGCAGACAATCGCAAAAAAATCTCTAAAACCCACGCAATCGACATAAACACGCTTGCAGACGACATCTTGGAAGTTTGTGATCAACACTTGTTGCCCCTGGTGACACAGAGCCACTTAGTAACACTTAGTAACGATGTATGATAACGTAACCAAGTGGCGTCTCATTTCATAGGGGTATGTTTTCACCCCTAGTGCTTACCACTCGGTTTCGAGGGACAAGGGCTAGGGGTAAGACGAAGGGGTAGGGGTAGGGGAAGGGGTAAGACAGAGAATTGAGATTCAGCCTAAGAATGCATCAGCCCGTCCACATAGAAAGTGTGAAACTATTTTGTCAGTTTGACAACCTACATCTTTTAATAGCCTACGGGGCATGAACATGGCGGTCATGAAAACAATAAGTAGGCTAAACTAAGTAAAAACACGGTGATTATTCATAATGAATTAAACTGCAATTAACGTTTTAAAAAGTTGTAAGTTTTAAATAGCCTAACGTTACATTACTTACAGTTTGCGTCGTCGTTGTTGAGCCCAGAATAGTCCACACGGCCTTATCTTGTACTAAAGTTTTCTGGCAAAGCCAGCATCAAACTGCAATTGTTCTCAACTGTCACTCATCCTTGAAATGTGGAGAACACACGCTTAAATTAACACTGCCGTGACTGGGACGTCCACAAAAAAATAAACTGCATCCATCTTCCCCTGACGTCTGGATCTTTCAGTAGCGTATATTATTCAAACATGTTGTTTGTCCACAGCCAGGAACAACATCTGTGTGACATCACAATCTTCTTGTAAACAGCATAGACTGTAAAACAGACCCACTCGCTGCACGTCGACTGAACACATGTGAAGCGCGTGACAGATGCGATGATGAAATGAGGCGTAGTTATCTTGCGCTTGAAGCGTAGTTGTCTACGCTGGAGGCGGTCATATGCAAACGACTGCTACGTCACTTCGTATCGTGACGTCACTTCATACCATGGATCCAGAACGAGCTGTATTTAGAGCTTGATTAAATAAATGATTCGTTTATAATGGGGAGGACGTATTAAGCTATGAAACTTGCAGGACGTTTTAATGGTACAAAGACCTCTTATATACCAAAAGATCAAGGCAAATTTGGTTTCTCATGTCATGACCCCTTTAAAAAATGCAGCTTAATTCACTTCAATATACTCTCATTTTAACACCTTAATGCATTGATAAACCTTATAAAAATACATGTTAATACTACACACGTGCAAACAACATTCTTGTGAATTACACTAAAAAAGTCACACACCATTTTTGTAAAGTATAAAGTAAAAACATTATAATTCTCTCAATTTGAAGTAAAAACAGACATTTTTTTTCCCACGGTTTGACAGGACAGTTCATTGAGATAAATCTTTACTGCAATTTTATCAATGAATTCCAATTAATAAATAAATAAATACATTTCTTGTGAAGTAAAAAAGAAAAAGAAAATTCCTGTCAGAAGCCCTGCTTTTACTTCCCTGAAAGGATAGTAAAAACAATTTTTTAGGTAAATCTTTACTTTACAAGAAATTAATGAATTTCAATGAATAAATAAATTCTTGTTAAGTATGAAAGAGAAAAATCCTGTCAGAGTTTTGAGTTACAAAAGAGAGAGAAAACCTGTCGTAGGCCCTTTTGGTACTGACAGGATTGTGTATTTTTTGGTACATTTTTACTTCACAAGACATTTTACCAAATCCTGACTGGTCAGAGATTGGAAACAAATACAAGAGTTTATGGGAATTAGTAAATTGTTAAATAAAGCAAAAATCCATAAAAATATAAGTATAGACAATTCTCCCTTTTAAACAACTCTTTAATGATTTTCTAAACTTAATATTTATTGTTAATCTGGTACAGGTTTAAATTTGTATTAAAACTAGATAACCTACAGCTAACTCGTAATAGCGCCCCTCGGTGGTGGTTTGGGGTAAGACACAATAGGGAGGTCCCCACCAGGATAGAAAAACCTGAGAAATATCATAGACAGTATATAAACTGGACACAGCGACCCCATTGGATTCAACGAAGACAAGTGAAGCCAAATAGAAGCTCTTACTGTACTTCCTGGGGGTTGAGCGTACTGCGCAGACTCAAACTGAGCTTGACGACGTAGATGTGATGTGAGCAACCCGTCTGTCTTCTAGTAGCTGTGCCAAGAGAAATCTAAATCTAAATCATTCCCTTCCGAAACTTGCAGAGACGGAGAGTGTGAGTATGAGCTGTCCATGAGCTAGCAGCAGGAGAAACTTTTGCTATGTAAAATTCAGATGTTATGGGAAGGAGGCGGGAACCGGCGAACCTTCAAACATATTTAATAAATAAATAAACAAATACAAAAATGAAAGTGTAAGCCAGTAGCCCCTCGCGGAAGACTGCTGGCCACACAAAACGGGAACAAAACATAACATAAAACTCAGGCCTGTTCCTCTCTCCCTCTTCACTGTCGTCGCTCCTCCTTCATGCTTCCGCTCCTCCGTGAGATGAGACCGGTGCGTCGCGCAGGTGTCGCTCTTCAGTAATCTTCACCGGGCTCGTGCCGCCCTCTCACGGCCCTCGGCCTCGTCCTGCTCGCCACAGCCCTTATCTATTTTTAATCCCAGGTGTATGGTGTAGGTCCTTTACCTATTTATTCTTAATGTTCCTTTTAAATGGATCCTGTTATATTTCATTTACACCTTTTTAAACTACTCTGTGATATCTGTGATAGAATATGATACAAGAGAATATTATGTGCTATTAAGATTAGGCCAATTTTTGGTACTGACATCTATAAGTGACATCTAGTAGTTCTTAGGGAAATGAGAGAACAAATCCAATGAAAAAGGCACTCAAAGAGCTACGATGACTTATTAACATTTTTTTTTTAATTTTCAGAATGTTGAGGCCTTCTATAGGTCAGCCATTTTATCTGAGTTATTGGCCAAGACATATACATGCCCAGATAGACTGCTGTCAGACAAAACGCAGTCCACAGACTCACAAGAATTGTTCAGGGCGTTGTTCAAAGCATCAAGTGAATTACTAGAATTGTTTGTAAATTATAGAGTGTGGTCTAGACCTACTCTATTTGTAAAGTGTCTCGAGATAACTCTTGTTATGATATGATACTATAAATAAAATTTAATTAATAATTGTAAGATTTGCCAGTGTGTAATTCTACATACATTTAATATTCTTTTATAAAGGACAACAGCATAGTCAAAAGTTTGAGGGTTGGATTATTTTACAAAAACATCTTTCAACACGTTTATAAAAGCCAACCTAAAATACATAATGGGTTCACTCATATACAACTTATTTTATAACGTTTGTCCTGCATGTTTCAATATAATACAAAGTGTGAATGTGTTAAGGGAACTGACACATGACAATTTTAAGAGGTTTTTAAAACAACAGAGTGACAGCTTAATTTTGGTGAAACCGTGTGATGTAGACACAATACTGACTAAATAGGAGACCTTGATAAATGCTCTACTTTTCCCGTTGTTTAATACTAAAGCACAAACCGGTGGTTACATCTCAATCAAAAAGTTGACCGCTCTGCAAATTCATCCACCATCATATGTGTCTGTTGTTCAAGAGACTGATGTTGAGATGCCATGCATGGAAAAGGCCTTCTTCATGGCCTATGAGTCACCAGAACCCACGGTACACGCCATCTTACATCACACAGCCACCAGCCTGATACATAACTTCAATAATAGTATATAACAGATGGTCTTAAAAGAGCTCTCATCCACAAATATGGGTTCTATGCAACTACTAACTTAAAACTCTTACATTTCAGCTGATTTTAATGGATAAGTAAACAATTGATTGTTAATGTACTGGTACAACTATTTACACTTGGAATTGTTACTCAAATAAATGTTCAACTTTGAAACCTCTCTGTTAAAGAATGACAGTTTTTTTCAGCTAATCAATTGGCACCACTGAGGGGCACAGATTTGTCAGGGCACAAGCCACTCTGACTATTTTGTCAAGAGGTGAACTCTTCTTATTCTGATGACTTAATCTCAAGACTAATGGGCATAGGTCCATGCAACATTCTGTACTTGGATCGTGCTTGACCAATTACCCTCTCAACATGTATGCGGACTGCTGCAAGTTTTCTGGAATCTTCCAGTTCAACAGCGCAGGAGTTTCAACCCTTGCACAGTACAAGCCAAATTGTTCCTGAATCCTAAAGCCACGGTCTGCTAGGATCAAGTCTCCTGGTAGGAGATTATCCAAAAACCCACTGTTTGCTGTAATGTGAGCATCAGTTGACCGCCCACCCCAGCCCTTGGAGATGAAGGAGATTATCCCTTGTGGAGTTATACCTATTAGGTATTTTATGGTGTTGTGCGATTTATACTGAGAGTATGTCTGGGCCCTTGCCTTCAAATCTTTAGATCTGTCAATGGTAATTTCAAAACAGTCTAATACTGACATGCAATGCTTGAAATACTTTCTGAAACAGATTGGCAGAGATGTTTGGACATCATTTCTGTCAGGCCATACCACACACACAGGTACTAAGTTGTCATTTAGTATATTAATGACATTTGTAAAAACTCTTGAAATTGTAGACATATGAACACTAAACAGATATGACAAAAAAGCAATCGGAAGGTTAAGCCTGATCCTCATTAATGTCAACAGTAGCTGGTGGAAGATGGTGATGTATCCTTAAGTAATGGAGTTACCAGATCAATCATTGCCATAAACACTTTATAATTGGGCAGTCCTGTAAAGGTTTTAAGTTTGTCACTGTTTTCAAAAGTGCTCTGTTCCAGATCTGAGGGCTTCAGCTTCTCCTTCAGAGCAAACGTATCACCCCAGAGTTACTGACACTCAAATTCAAGAGACTCAATGTAGTCTGAAGTGAGGTTGGTTTGGCACATTGCATCACATTTGCCACTAGTTTCACTGATACTAGTCTCTTCTACAATCGCCTCTTCTACAATGTCCTCTTCAACCTCACATAACACATTCATCTCAGCTGACAGATTGAGGAGTGTCCTGGCAGCTTCACGTTTGGACGACGCCTGACGCTTTTTTTTCTTCATTGCCTCTCTGTCCTCATACTTCCCTAGACTTCCCAGGGCTCGCCACTTCTCAGGGGACTTGGTGTGCGCAAACACTGACGGCACATAATCAGGGGATAAAGGGTCATCACTCTTCTGTCCTGATAAAACAAATCATCTGCCTGAGTACCACCAAGAGGGAGCTTAGAACCATGGTCCCAGCCTATAACTATCCTGACACATCATCCATTTTCTATTTGTAAAGTAAATTCCTGTTAAATGACAAAAACAACCTCTGGATGGGAAAAGGGCAATTTACAATCACTTTGAATGCAGCACGAGGTCTGCTCTGTGTTGTTCTTCCGACAATGGCAGAGGAATCCTCTACATTGAAACACAGACAAACTTGTACACAGTTTTACCTGTCAGCATTTTAACCGTTTTTATCCAGCTGCTAGCTAACGTTACCTGCTGTCAAGTGTAGTGTTAAATAGCCTCACATGCGGCAATGTTTACACTGCCTCTAACGTAAGTTTATGAGCATCAGAGAGAAGCATAGACATTTAAGTGGCACCAAAATCTGCGTTGTTATTTGTGTCAGATCCAGATGACACTGTTAGAGACGGGTGATCAGTGTATTCCTGACATTAAGCTAGCTACTTTTATGAATGGGTTGACTGCACAGCCCTATCACGCTAGCTGGTACTTGCTCATTACATAGCTAACTTAGGTTACTCATGTTACAAATGACAATTTGACTGGGTCTCCATCTGGACAAGGATGACGGTATGGTATTACACAAATGAAGTACACGTAACTGGGAAATACATGAATCTTACCTTGTAAAAAATGCTCGCTGCAAATCCTGGAGTACTTGGAGGGCTGCCAGTCCTTTCGGCTGATAGCAGCAACCCATCGCTGCCTTCTCTCCCCATCAAATGGTATTCAATAAAAAGATATATTGGCTTTACCCTGTCTATTAGCACAGCCCACGGCACAACACGAAATAACTATTTTATTACAAGAACGAACACAAACACGTACTCGTTTGGCTTGCCGTCCGTCTACAGAATAGCTCTTCCGCCGTCCGTCATGGCGTTCAGAATTCGCGCGAGTAGAGCGTGACGTCACATGCAAAGGGTCTATAGCCTACCCTACATACAGTTAGGGTGGTATTACATGACTTAAAATGTGATATTGTCCACACACCTCTTGCGTTTCGTTTGGTCACACCACAAGGTGTCACTGTGGCCTCAAAGTTTCATCACTGCCACTCTGAGCTCGATTGCTGATGTCTGAGGTAAAACACGCCCCCCTCATTAGCATACGGACAAAGAAATGTAGAAATAAATAAATGTAGAAATAAATAAATATGAAAATAAATAAATGTAGACATAAAAACATATATGCATAAATTAATGTGGAAAAAAATAAATGTATAAATAGAAAAATAAATATATGTGTGAAAAAATACAATTATACATAAATAAGGAAATAAAAATATAAACACTCATTTATCTGTACTTTTTTACATTTCTTTGTATATTTATGTATTTCTTTATGTATTTTTGCTTTTTTACATTTCTTTGTATATTTATTTATTTATGTATTTATTTATTTTAGTGCTGGGAAAAAATTAATCGCGATTAATCGCATCCAAAATAAAAGTTTGTGTTTGCATAATATATGTGTGTGTACTGTGTATAATTTTTTTGTATATATAAATACACACATATGCATGTATATATTTAAGATTTTTATTTATTTATATATAAATTATTTATATTTATATATAATATAAATTATGTATAAATGTATATACAGTATATACATGCAAATATTTCTTAAATAAATACATGCATATGTGTGTACTTATATATACAAAATAATTATACACAGTACACACACATATATTAAGCAAACACAAACTTTTATTTTGGATGCGATTAATCGCGATTAATTTTTTCCCAGCACTAATTTATTTATAATAAAGTCAGCTTTGGCATTACATATCAACATGACAATAAGATGAATACAATGGCGTTTTTTATATATAACCAAAACTCACTTTAAAACGCCATTGATTATTTAAAATAACTTTATTTTGTATAAGAGACACTTGTCTGAAGTTTAAAATCATTGGTTACCCGTAAGCCAATCACATAACGTTTGGTTATGGCGTGTGTTATGCGCATGCTCAGCGCATCTAACTTCCACTGTAAACACATGTATGATGCGAAAACAAAACCATCGAGCGAAATACCGGAGTGAACATGGCTGTGAACAACTTGCAGATTATGTGAAGTAAATCTACGCATCCACGGTACAATCAGCGTCTACGTCATGGCTCTCAGCCGGTGTTGTACCGAAATCCGACTCCCCGGACAAATCGCACTCCCCTTCGCGTGCACGCGCAAGCGAGTTTAAATGCACTTCCTTTGCCATATATCCGTTTATCGATCGATTTTTCACACAACAAGCACCCAGATCCTGCATGGAAGCTTTGTCTACACTTAAATAAATTAACAGAAAGTGAACTAGTGTGGATAAAAGATGCAAAAAACAAAAACAAAAAAAAAAACATGGCAGATCGATTCAAACTATAAACTTCGACGGGTAAGGAATAAAGCTCCAGCTATCAAAACAAAACTGTTAATTTCACTTAATTTAACTGAACTTATCGTTTGTGTAGTAAAATATTGTATTACTCTCCCCATTGCACATGAATGTCATTAAAAATAATAATATTTAACCTTTTTTCACGAAGATAGGCTTTAAGAGTTCATCAAATACATATTGTAGATATATGAGGCAAATACCTGTCTTTTTGTTTGTTTGTTTTTTGCTTAATTGCGTCTTAAAATAGAAATAAAACCTCAGTCAGGATTTTTTTTTTTTTCCTGTGTTTTTATTGCTCTTAGGGCATGGAAAACAAGAATTGATTTTTATTTTATTTTTTTTTACAAATTTTTCAAAGAGATCTTCAGATGTCCACTTGAGTGGACAGCATGCGGTTATGGTTTAAACTGAAGATATACTGTATTAAATATAAGACAATAATCAAACAGATTAAGTATGTGAATTTAACAAACTAATCAATACAATTATATTAAATCATGTGAAAACTATAAGATTTATACAAAAAATATAAATGCAAAATATTGCAAAGGCTTTATACAACTTCATACAAGTTGCACTTCGCGTATCTTTGATATCAGAACATGAGGACGTGATTCCATCAGAATTTTCTACAGCCTGTCAAGGTACAACTGTGGAAACCACTCAGATGCTCCCTCCAGTGCACCAGAGTATGGAGATTTACCCTTATTAGCTGATAATTCTGATTATGTTCAAGATGGACATGCACATTTCTATCATAGCCCTCCTCTGAGAAAACCTAGCGATAAGTTTTTTCAATCTCATCTGAAATGATCAGTGTTGGGGGAAACGCATTACAAGTAACATGCATAACTTATTCAGATTACTTTTTTGATGTTACAAGTAAAGTAATGTGTTAAAAGTAACATGCATTATGTAATCAGATTTGTTTTTTATGTTACGAGTAATGTATTGTAACATGCATTACCTAATCAGATTACTTTTTGATCTAACAAGTAATTAACTACATGTAATGTGCATTACCTAATCAGATTAATTTTTGATGTAACGAGTAAAGAAACGCATTACAAGTAACATGCATTACGTAATAAGATTACTTTTTGATGTTATGAGTAAAGAAACGCATTACAAGTAACATGCATTACATAATAAGATTACTTTTTGATGTTATGAGTAAAGAAACATTACAGTAACGCGCATTACATAATCAGATTAATTTTTGATGTTATGAGTAAGGAAACGCATTACAAGTAACATGCATTACAATCAGATTACTTTTTGATGTTATGAGTAAAGAAACATTACAATAACGCGCATTACATAGATTAATTTTTGATGTTATGAGTAAAGAAACATTACAATAACGCGCATTACATAATAAGATTACTTTTTGATGTTATGAGTAAAGAAACATTACAATAACGCGCATTACATAATCAGATTACTTTTTGATGTTATGAGTAAGGAAACGCATTACAAGTAACATGCATTACAATCAGATTACTTTTTGATGTTATGAGTAAAGAAACATTACAATAACGCGCATTACATAGATTAATTTTTGATGTTATGAGTAAAGAAACATTACAATAACGCGCATTACATAATAAGATTACTTTTTGATGTTATGAGTAAAGAAACATTACAATAACGCGCATTACATAATCAGATTACTTTTTGATGTTATGAGTAAAAAAAACATTACAATAATGTGCATCACGAAATCAGATTACTTTTTGATCTAACAAGTAAAGTAATGCATTACAAGTGCCATACATTACGTAATCACATGACTTTTTTCGATGTCAATGAAAATTACATTCTAATAATACAAATACATTTATTTACAGTAAAAAAAGTCACTGCAGATTAAGTTTTTAAGTTTTAAGTTTCAAAAACAATATTCACATTATAATTGTGAATTGTAGCTGAAATATAGCCATTGATGCATGACGTCCACTACAGTGGACATGTGATTAAGCAGAGTTTTCTCTCAATCTAAAATCAAAACCTGGAAAATTTTACTGTGATATGACTCATTAGATATTGCTTGATGCTGCAATATTTTTTTACCTACAATTCTCCTAGGATAGTAGGAATGGGTGGATATTCCGGAGCAACTTGGCATGTCTGACTGACCCTTGGCCATCTTGATTTGGAGGGGGGAAAAATCGAAACACAACGGCTTGCCACTTGGTTGCAATGTATAGGATGATGCACCAGGGTCCAATGAAGAGGCTGATGTGCAACTTTGCCATAAAAACCCGTGCAAATTCAAGACCACTATGCGTGAAAGGGTTAAAGCTAAGAATGTAAAGAAACCTTAGACATTTTTTTAATAGTTATTTTCCAGCACATTAGGGCCCTAAAAAGCATTATTTATTGTATTCATTCTTTCAATTTTACATCTTACATAGCTTATGGATATACAATTAAAATAGCTGGAGCAATTGCTTTGCGGTCAGGTGCCCTTTAAAAAAAAAAAAAAAAAAAACTGCTAAAAAACAAGATGGGTTTAGCAGGGGGAGTCGGATTTTTACAGCATTAAAATATGGACTGGTGAAATCACACTCCCCTCTCCAGCACAGGTGTATAAGGTCATAGACTCACCACACTACTGCCCCTGTCACATCTTGGTTTAGTGATTGTGTGGTGACAAAAGCATTTGATTGTAACTGCATTAAGATGGGTTTTCCAGGGGGAGTCGGATTTTTACAGCATTAAAATATGGACTGGTGAAATCACACTCCCATCTTCAGCAGAGGTGTATAAGGTCATAGACTCACCACACTACTGCCCCTGTCACATCTTGGTTTAGTGATTGTGTGGTGACAAAAGCATTTGATTGTAACTGCATTAAGATGGGTTTTCCACGGGGAGTCGGATTTTCACAGCATTAAATACGGACTGGTGAAATCACACTCCCCTCTCCAGCACAGGTGTATAAGGTCATAGACTCACCACACTACTGCCCCTGTCACATCTTGGTTTAGTGATTGTGTGGTGACAAAAGCATTTGATTGTAACTGCATTAAGATGGGTTTTCCACGGGGAGTCGGATTTTCACAGCATTAATGTATTGCGCAGCCGGGGCCCCACCCTGGAGCCAGGCTGGGGCTCGTATGCGAGCGCCTGGTGGCCGGGGTTAGGGCTCGTATGCGAGCGCCTGGTGGCCGGGGCTGGGGCTCGTATGCGAGCGCCTGGTGGCCGGGGTTGGGGCTCATATGCGAGCGCCTGGTGGGGGGCCCACGGGGTCCAGCCGGGCTCAGCCTGAAGGAGCAACGTGGGGCCGCCACCTGCAGGAGGGACCGTAAGGGCCCGGTGCTGAGAGGATCGGGCGGCAGTCGAAGGCGGGGGCCCCAACAACCCGATCCCTGGACACGGAAACTAGCTCTAGGGACGTGGAACGTCACCTCGCTGGCGGGGAAGGAGCCTGAGATTGTGCGTGAGGTTGAGAGGTTCTGACTAGAGATAGTCGGGATCACCTCTGCGCACGGCTTGGGCTCTGGAACCACACTCCTCGAGAGAGGATGGACTCTTCACCACTCTGGAGTTGCCCATGGTGAGAGGCGGCGGGCTGGTGTGGGTTTGCTTATAGCCCCCCAGCTGTGTTGGAGTTCACCCCGGTGAATGAGAGGGTCGTTTCCCTGCGCCTTCAGGTCGGGGATAGGTCTCTCACTGTCGTGTGTGCCTACGGGCCAAACGGCAGTGCAGAGTACCCAGCCTTCTTGGGGTCTCTGGGAGGGGTGCTGGAAAGTGCTCCAACTGGGGACTCCATTGTTCTACTGGGGGACTTCAATGCCCACGTGGGCAGGGACAGTGACACCTGGAGGGGTGTGATTGGGAGGAACGGCCCCCCTGATCTGAACCCGAGCGGTGTTCAGTTATTGGACTTCTGTGCTAGTTACAGTTTGTTCAGAGGTGGACTCGTCCATCACCCAAGCTGAAGTCACTGAGGTAGTCAAGAAACTCCTCGGTGGCAAGGCACCGGGGGTGGATGAGATCCGTCCCTGAGTACCTCAAGTCTCTGGATGTTGTGGGACTGTCTTGGCTGACACGCCTCTGCAGCATCGCATGGGGGTCGGGGACAGTGCCTCTGGGATGGCAGATCGGGGTGGTGGTCCCTCTTTTTAAGAAGGGGGACCGGAGGGTGTGTTCCAACTACAGGGGGATCACACTTCTCAGCCTCCATGAGAAAGTCTATGCCAGGGTACTGGAGAGGAGAATACGGCTGATAGTAGAACCTCAGATCCAGGAGGAACAGTGTGGTTTTCGTCCAGGCCATGGAACACTGGACCAGCTCTATACCCTCTACAGGGTGCTGGAGGGTTCATGGGAGTTTGCCCAACCAGTCCACATGTGCTTTGTGGATTTGGAGAAGGCATTCGACTGTGTCCCTTGCGGCGGCCTGTGGAGGGTGCTTCGGGAGTATGGGGTCCAGGGTCCTTTGCTAAGGGCTGTCTGGTCCCTGTACGACCGAAGCAAGAGCTTGGTTCGCATTGCCGGCAGTAAGTCAGACTTGTTCCCAGTGCATGTTGGACTCCCGCAGGGCTGCCCTTTGTCGCCGGTTCTGTTCATAATTTTTATGGACAGAATTTCTAGGCGCAGCCAGGGGCCGGAGGGTGTCAGGTTTGGTGACAACACGATTTCGTCTCTGCTCTTTGCGGATGATGTTGTTGTGTTGGCCTCATCAATCCAGGACCTTCAGCATGCACTGGGATGGTTTGCAGCTGAGTGTGAAGCGGCTGGGATGAGAATCAGCACCTCCAAATCCGAGGCCATGGTCCTCAGTCGGAAAAGGGTGGCTTTCCCACTTCAGGTTGGTGGAGAGTTCCTGCCTCAAGTGGAGGAGTTTAAGTATCTTGGGGTTTTGTTCACGAGTGAGGGAAGGATGGAACGGGAGATTGACAGACGGATCGGTGCAGCTTCTGCAGTAATGCGGTCGCTGTACCGGTCTGTCTTGGTGAAGAAAGAGCTGAGCCACAAGGCGAAGCTCTTGATTTACCGGTCAATCTACGTTCCTACTCTCACCTATGGTCATGAGCTGTGGGTCATGACCGAAAGGACAAGATCCCGGATACAGGCGGCCGAAGTGAGCTTTCTCCGCAGGGTGGCTGGGCGATCCCTTAGAGATAGGGTGAGAATCTCGGTCACTCGGGAGGAGCTCAGAGTAGAGCCGCTGCTCCGCCACATCGAGAGGGGTCAGCTGAGGTGGCTCGGGCATCTGTTCCGGATGCCTCCTGGACGCCTTCCCGGGAAGGTGTTCCGGGCGCGTCCCACTGGGAGGAGACCCCGGGGAAGACCTAGGACACACTGGAGATGTCTCCCGGCTAGCCTGGGAACGCCTCGGTGTCCCCCCGGAAGAGCTGGAGGAAGTGTCTAGGGAGAGGGAAGTCTGGGCATCTCTGCTTAGACTGCTGCCCCCGCGACCCAGCCCCAGATAAGCGAAAGAAGATGGATGGATGGATGGATGGATGGATGCATTAAGATAGGTTTTCCAGGGGGAGTCGGATTTTCTCAGCATTAAAATACAGACTGGTGAAATCAGTTGATTGTAACTCATTTTGTGTGAGTGTATACTGTACATTTGGATGTTACTACATCCAAATAAAATGTATTTAATAATTTTATGATTATATTTTTTAATATCCAATGTATTTTTTATTTTAAAATATTTTAATAATTCATATAATATAATAATTTAATAAAAATTACAATATATGTATATAGTTTTACTTAGAAATTAGTTTTATGATATATTATATTAATATATTAATATAATAAACATAACTTAATAATAATTAAAAAATACGGTTTTACTTGGAAATTGGTTTTATGATAAATATTATATTTATTATATTAGTATTATGATAGATATTTTTTGGGTTGAGCAAGACGGGAAAAAACACACTGCGCAAAAAAGCAGTTACAATCAAATGCTTTTGTCACCACACAATCACTAAACCAAGATGTGACAGGGGCAGTAGTGTGGTGAGTCTGACCTTATACACCTGTGCTGGAGAGGGGAGTGTGATTTCACCAGTCCGTATTTTAATGCTGTGAAAATCCGACTCCCCCTGGAAAAACCCATCTTAATGCAGTTACAATCAAATGCTTTTGTCACCACACAATCACTAAACCAAGATGTGACAGGGGCAGTAGTGTGGTGAGTCTATGACCTTATACACCTGTGCTGGAGAGGGGAGTGTGATTTCACCAGTCCATATTTTAATGCTGTAAAAATCCGACTCCCCCTGCTAAACCCATCTTGTTTTTTAGCAGTTTTTTTTTTTTTTTTTTTTTTAAAGGGCACCTGACCGCAAAGCAATTGCTCCAGCTATTTTAATTGTATATCCATAAGCTATGTAAGATGTAAAATTGAAAGAATGAATACAATAAATAATGCTTTTTGAGGCCCTAATGTGCTGGAAAATAACTATTAAAAAATGTTTAAGGTTTCTTTACATTCTTAGCTTTAAGTGTCAATTATCACTAATAATTTGTTTTATTTCTATTTTAAGACGCTATTAAGCAAAAAACAAACAAACAAAAAGACAGGTATTTGCCTCATATATCTAGGCTACAATATGTATTTGATGAACTCTTAAAACCTATCTTCGTGAAAAAGGTTAAATATTATTATTTTTAATGACATTCATGTGCAATGGGGAGAGTAATACAATATTTTACTATGAACCACAGCATGTTTAACACACAAACGATAAGTTCAGTTAAATTAAGTGAAATTAACAGTTTTGTTTTGATAGCTGGAGCTTTATTCCTTACCCGTCGAAGTTTATAGTTTGAATCGATCTGCCATGTTTTTTTTTGTTTGTTTTGTGTTTGTTTTTTTGCATCTTTTATCCACACTAGTTCACTTTCTGTTAATTTATTTAAGTGTAGACAAAGCTTCCATGCAGGATCTGGGTGCTTGTTGTGTGAAAAATCGATCGATAAACGGATATATGGCAAGGAAGTGCGTTTAAACTCGCTTGCGCGTGCACGCGAAGGGGAGTGCGATTTGTCCGGGGAGTCGGATTTCGGTACAACACCGGCCCTCTGTGTGTTGATTGGCCGGCTGTTTTGAGGCCAGAGGAAAACGGTCGCTATCTCAGACTGAGTACAGGAGCGAACTGAAATTGAGCGGAAATACGAAGTCTGACGTAGTCAGGCTAGACTTTCAGCGCCGAGTATGAATAAAACCGATATTACGTTTACCAAAAGCGTATGTGACGGTGTCCGCATTTCATATAAACAGGAACAAAAAGCCCAATTTAATATCAAAATAACGAATACTAGGGATATAAGTGAATGTTTTTAACATAACAAACAAATTAGACGGAAGACAGAAATCGTTACACAATCTTCCTCACGACAAGAGACATAATTATCGTAATGCTTAATGGAAATGAACTATTATTTGTGTTTCAGCAGTTATAAACATTTATAATCCAATATGTTTAACTGCATTCAAATCGTTGACCCACACACATTTTAATTACCTCAGACATCTTTTCTTACTCACCCAACGCAAACAGCAGGCCTGGAAAAATCCAGAATGACCGCTCATTAGTTATGCAGCATTCAACAGTCTTGGCCAGCCGTTACATTCGTTTAAATACTAAAACCTAATACCCTTATAATCAAGTTTAATTAGTCAAAATACATTTAATAGGGATTTATTTTAAATATAAAATATTAGAATGAATAAAATTAATTAGGAGTTAAAAATATTCATAAAAATGTGTGCATCACAGAACAGGAGATGCCGGCTGCAGCCAGAGTCTGTTAAAAGCCTCGCACAGCCTTTTATTTGAAATAAAACTAATTACAAGTTAAAAAATATTTATTACAATAAATTAAATTACAAGTTAGAAAAATATTCATTACAATAAATTAAATTACAAGTTAAAAATATTCATCAAAACGACACAGAATTTTTTGCAACCCTTTAAAGCCACTGGGCATAACAAATGGGGGCTCGTCCGTAATAAAACACAGAAAGGTTTAATTAATACATTAGGCAACAACTGGACACGTTAGAAGTCAGCAAAAGAGTAATAGGAAATCCGTGTAGATCGATTTTAATCATCCGGAATTAATAATAATAATAAAAAAAAAAAATGCAGGCAAAATAAATTTAATAGGGATTAATTTGAAATAAAAGTCATTACAAGTTAAAAATATTAATCAAAGCGTGCTCACACATAGAGAGCAGGAGATGCACGCATCCAGAATCCATTAAAAGCTGTGCAAAGCCTTTTATTTTAATTTCAAGTTACAAATATTAATTACAATACATACAATTAATTACATATATATATACAAAAATATTTATTACAATAAATAAAAATAATTACAAGTTAAAAAAATATTTATCAAAACGCGCCCACGCACTCACAGACCGCGCAGGAGATGCGCGTAGTCCGTTAAAAGCTCGCACAGCCACAGTCCCACTTCATTGCGCAGGAGGACTCCAGAGACAACTCCCACACAACCAACTGCAGATTCCTAGAGGTGAGATGGAAAGATAGCCTAGATTGTATGATTGTTGAGTTAATTTCACAATAAATTATATTAAATTAATTTTAAATATTAAGACATTCCAATAATGTAAGTTTTACCCTGATAGGACAGTCTCTGGCAGGGGAATATGCGTTTTATTTCAATACTGTATTAACATTTCAAAAAGAAATCCCTGTACTGTCAGAATCTTTACTTCACAATAAATTTTATCAATGACTTTCAAATAAAAATTTATTTATTTATGTTATTTATTAACTTATTCATTGAAAGTCATTAATAAAAATGTTTTGTGGAGTAAAGATTTATCTCAAAAAAATGAAAAACTGTCCTGTCAGGCAGTGAGAAAAATATTTTTGTATTTTTAGAACTTGGAAATGTTTTTGTTGTTGTTTTCTTGCACTTTTGTAGTATTTACACGTATTTTATAAGGTTTTTCACTACATTAAGGTGTTATAATGAGTATATTGAAGTAAATTAAGCTGCATTTGCTCAAGATTTTTTTAAACGGATAATCTTAATTACAAGTATTCTTAAGTATTTTGTGTACTTTTCTCTTTCCCTCTAGATGGCAACACAGAGCCCATACAGTCGCCCAGCACCAATCCGCTGCAAATGCGTTGCAACAAGAACAACATGCAGAGCAGTTACATTTTCAGCTGTTGGCAAAACAATGAAAATAGAATCACTTAAACTGCCCAGAACCAATCCACTGTAAATGCGTTATGAATACAACAACATTAAGAGCAGTCTCATTTTCTAAGACTGGCCAAACAATTAAAATTGTATCACTTAAGGCAAGATCACCAAGACACCCAAGATCATGCAAGACACCCTATTTCGAGGAGGGAGTGAGTTACTTTTTAAAAAATGTAACCATTGGAATTAAATATGGGTGACAAAATTTATATTTTGGCCAGGCATCAACAAAATTCAGGGCAGCACCACTAATTATCAGTGAAGAGGAGGAAAAGGCTGCCAGAGAGGCCCTGTGTCCTCCATCACACCCAGTCACAGGAGAGGAAGACATCTTTTCTTGGGCAGACTACCTTTCCCTTCAAGGACAGGTGGAAAAAAGTGAGTTATTTTAATGCCATTATTACTGAATATCTAAAAATAGGTTCATCTGCATTCCTCTGGTGTTTACATGAAGATGACAATAAAGAATCAGGTTTATTTACTCGCGCTCATTAAGTTGCAAGCCTAAAAGCATATGACATATTAAAATATTTTTAAAAGCATCACATCAAAGTTGGAAATTAATCAAGATAACTGAGACTCTTTACAAAAAGGTTTAATTTTTCCATTGGCTAGAAACAATATTAAAAGTAGTAAAAAAAAATAAAAAATTAGCTGAACCATAAAAATAATACTCACACAACTATCTAGACAACTCAACCACGATCCCAAAGCTGCATGATTTGACCTGAATGACTTATACCCCCAACACAGCGTAACCATTGGGCTATTATTCTGCAGATACAAGCGCTGAGGATGGCAGAGGACCAGGGAAACCCGGTCCCAGTCCTGGATCTGTCATTGAGGTGTGGACAGAAGCTCCTGGAAGTTTCCCTGTGGAGGGAGGAAGCCTTGTGTGAGCTTTACCTCGGAGATAAGGTGGAGCTCACACACCTCAAGGTGTTCATTTGGGACAGCGGACGTGGAAAACTGAATTCATCTAATTACACCACTGTGAAGGTACACAATGCAAAACACATTAGCTGCTTCTCTAGAATATATATATATATATACATACACATATATATATATATATATATATATATATATATATATATATATATATATATATATATATATATATATATATATATATATAACATTTTGGCCAATAGTCTATGCTGTTATACATCTCTCTTTTATATATATTAATTTACAAGTGTTATGTTTGAGTCAGACCATTAAGTCAAATCAGACTTGTGACTTTATGACATCAATTACAGCGTTATTAATTCTTAAACATGCGTAACTTAATGTTACTTGTAGTCTAACAAGAGCAGCGCCCCTAAATAAAGCACTAGGACCCAGGGGAAGCTCTTGCTGGATCATCACAGGCAAACCTTCACTTCAAGTATGACTCCTGACATGATCTTATCGCTAACATACATGAAAGTTATTGCAAGCACATAATCAGCATAATTTTCCATATCAGGCTGATGACTACATTTTAAGCCTTTACTGATGATGATCCGATAATATTGTCCATCCCTATCCATAACTCGTGTAACAAACCCCCACCCCATTAGAAATATTAAAAACTGTGCATAGTGTAAATCTAACATGAAGTTAAGCACCCAATAAAATATTGATCAACCTATTCTTATAATTGTAGCATTAACCATTCTCATTGCTGTTTACATGGTTGCTATAATTTTCTTGTAGCAATATGTCATTTTTCTAGTAGGGTGCAATATCACTGATGTATAGCATTTAATTCATACATTCATTGTGCTTTTAAGGAGATCTAAACCTGAATGTAAATTGTATTTTTGTTCAAATCCAGACTGCTGAGGTGCCTGGAGGAGACTGTTGAGGTGCAGGTTGTAGGGGTCTCAGAGGAAGATGGCAGCATCACTCTCCTCTGTGAGGACTTCACAGAGTTCAGTGTCCCGGCGGACCTCTACCATGGCAGTGTGGAAGAGCTCATCCACCAGCTGCCGGTCCACCCAAAGATAAATCATGTTAAAAAACGAGTAATATCAGTTCATTTCAAGCATGAAGAATAAAATAATTTTAATCAGTATTAGTTCGTTATTAATTTTTTGTTCAATTTATTAGTTAAATCAGTGTTCATTAAATAGTAGTAGTTCAGTTAGTTTTCATTTAGTTGTAGGATTTCAGTTAGTTTATATTAATAAGTTAGTTTAGTAGTAATAAGTTAGTTTAGTGGTTATTTTAAAGTGTTTTTGTTTTTATCGTGTTTGTTTCATTTTGAACTTTTGTAAATGTTTGTTTTGTCATGTTTTAAATTTTATAAAAGATTCTGTTTTCAAAAAGTTGTTTGTGTGATATTTTTTAAACATATGCTTTTAAAAATGACCTCAGTAATTAGTCATGACTCATGTCCAATTGTGGAGCACATGCTAGCTTTAGCACTAACATCCTCAGCCTTTCACAAAAGAGGAAACAAAAGCCCTTGTTTATGTTCTGTATATTTTTCATAATCAACATTCATATCCCCTGTATTTTATTTTTCTCTTACTCTCAGGATGGCAACAAAACATTAACACTGTGTTAACATACTGTAATGTCCTTCGCTGTGACTAATTTTCCAGATACAGTCAATTGGTTGATGAATGAATCAATGACTCGCTGCTTCGTTAATGAATAAATTGGCTATTTGAATGAATCTGTTGAATCCATAGACTGTAAAAGGCTGAATCTCAACAACTCACTCAATAAAAGTGACTTGCTGCCACCTAGTGGCAGTTTTAATTTCACATTTAAAGTATAGTTTTAATTATTTAAAAACTAAATTTTCAACGTTATGTTTAAAACAAAGCATTATTAATGAATTATTAATAGATATTAAGTCATTATTACTATCTAACTGTAAAAACATCATTATTGCCGATTATTGCTCTGGATTTTGTAATAATGAATAAAGTCGATTAAAAGAATATTAAACGTTTTTTATGTGAGGGGGGAAATGTCATTGTTGTATGACAAGAACCATTTAAGAATCGGTTAATTGCTTTTTACGCATTAATTAGAAAAACAAGACATTGTTATTTTAGTAGCATGAAAAAACAAAAGGATTATTAATTAATATCTTACTTACATATAACCTGCACTTTTCCACGAGCGAGTTGACAGTCTCCTGTCGGAGTGTGTGTCTGACTGACTATCTGAGGTGAGCAGTACTCATGAGGGCGGCAAAAACTCCCGCAAATCCGCAGTTTTTTTCTTCATCGATAACTAATCTAAACTCATCTGATTGGGCATTGCATCATTAGATCAACAGAGTCGTGTGTGATTGGTTGTAATGCTCAACGCTGAAAAAAAAAAAAAAAAGTAAAATAAAAAGTAATCTTGCGTGAGCATCTATAATGGCGCAACACATTTCACTTCAAAAGTGACAATCGTAATAGATTCATTTTGATTGTGTAGGGGGAATGTTTTACCCCCTTGTAGAATATGCATTTTTGTCCATTTTGAAGGGAGCAGGGCAATTGTGTCTCATAATTTAGCAATGCATCAAACAGTTTTTGCAAAAAGACTTGCAGTTGTGTCTTTAACAGTGTTAAATAAAACAGTGTTTCAACAGAGATGTTAAAGGCTGGAGTTGGCTTGGAAATGTCAGTATGCTCTCGTATGCATGGAAGCCTGCGCAAAATCCTGGTTGCTCTTTCATAAATAGATTTGATAATGTGTGATCTACCAACTCCTGCTCCTCCATTCAAAAACATACAGAAATTGTCTGTGTGTGTGTGTAAATGAGCGTGTTTGTGCATGTGTGTGTCTTCAAACTATATAATTTAATTTATAAATTAATTAATTTAATTTATATATAATTTAAACTTTAAACTACTTTAAACTTCAAACTACTTTAAACTACTTTAACCTTTAAACTAATTTAAACTTTAAACTACTTTACACTTCAGACTACTTTAAATTACTTTAAACTGTCACACAGGGTGTCCAATTTAGGTCAATTTGCGGAGTGTTAAATAAAATAACATTGAGTTAGTTGACTGTGGTGATATCCCCAATCATATGTCGACACACAGTGGTAATCCTGTCTTTGATGAACACAGACTGTTATTGTTGGTAGCTAAAGTTAGCTAAATTAGCATAGTCCTAACTTTAAAAGTCTTTAACAGTGCCTTTTTATGTTTTGTTTTTTGACCTAGAGGAAAATTCATCTTTTTGACATGGTCTGTAAGAAACGAGATTGATAACATTAAAATTTGAAAACAAGTTTGGAATTAGCTGCCAAAGAGGGCCTAAATAATCCATACTGTGTATGGGAGGCGAGACGCAAGTTGAGAGAAAATTATAAATGCGGTTGATGCGCGCATCTTTAATGGTAACATAATACACTGATTACTTACTAAAATATAATTTTATTTTTATATATATATATTATTTTATTACATTTGTGTTAGTTGTTTGAAGAGTAAAACAAAAAATCGGTCGGTCTTAACACAAGTTTACAACCGGCAAGTCGGTCGGACTAAAAGGAAAAAAAAAATTATTGGGTCGGTCGGGTTACAGCAAACAAGAATATTTTTAAGGATGGCCTGAAATCACTTCTCCTGACTATGTAAATGATACCTTTATCTCTCCAGTTTGGTTAGGAGTGGCTAGGTGGGTGTTAAAGTGGGTACTGGGTGGCTGGGGGCCGACTGAACTAACTGAATGGCATCTTTGACAGCCTTTGTGATTGTATCAGCAAGTACTACATTCAAAGGAATGAACAGTTAACACACACATCAATCGAGTTGTGACTTATTAATTGTAGTATTTATATTATTAAAATATTATAATCAATTCCTCCAGTTTTTCACTATTAATGTAAACACAGATATCAGATTCCAATAGTGTCTAAAGAAAATGTAATAGGCGGGCCAAAAACAAACAAACAAAATAAAACATGGTCAAAAGATCCGATCTGTGCATTAAGACTTGCAGTGTAAACGCAGCCATAGTGTATACCTTTAATTAAAGGAACCGTATGTAAGATTGTGGCCAAAACTGGTACTGCAATCACTTTCAAATTACTGTAGAGCGGTGTAATTCAGGCCAAAACACAACATGACAACATCAACATCAGTTGAGGGCTGCAACTTCACTTTTAAATGACAATATCCTGTTCCAAATTGTTCACCCAGAAATTAAATTGTTGTCATCACTTTCTCACCCTCAAGCTTTTCCAAACCTCTTTTTTGTTCAACAGAAGAAAGAAACTCATACAGATTTGTAACAACTTGAGGGTGAATTTTTGGGTGCACATTTCTTGAAATTACCACGTCATTTTGATCGCAAAACTCACTAGGAGAAAAGGTAAAAAAATTGCAAAATGCAGTACTGGAGGAACTGTAAAATTGAAATGCTTACCCTCTTGCATTTGAAAGTTTAATTTTTGCAAACGCCTTATCTCTTTTTCCTTGGTTTTTAGCCTATCCTCAAGCTCCTTAACATCATTTTTGTAGTCCCTCTATCAGTGTTGAAAGAGGAGAGGTATACAAGAGAAAGAAAATAGAGAAAGCCACTTGAAGTGCTGAAGAACTTTCTAGAATCTTGTAATTATGAAAAGATATCTGTTATCTGTTGCTCAGGTAGAGACAACTAATGAATTGTGTTTTGTTTTCTCTCACCATGTACTGCCTATTTGGTGACATATGCATGAAAAATACACTTTTGCCAAATACTCCCCTCTTCAGTTACAAATTGTTTGCAATGCGTTAAAACAGATCCTTTTAAATCCTGTGGAGTTTGTCTACTATGTTTGCGATTTCTGTGCGTTTTAAAAGTTGATAATATATTTGTTTCAAATGTACTGTTTGCAAAAGGACATGTTACAGTCTCATGTTGCTTTAGATGGCTTACAAGATGGCTAAACTATGTCTTTTCCTCACAGATGTCACTGACCTCACAAACTGAACAACTGAATGTAGAAAATTCTCTTGCTTTTTTTCAGAGTGAAATGCACCTTTGGTTTTGAATGTATGTAAATGCAGTGAAGTGTTCTGGTCACGTGCCAGTGTTTCAGTAGATAGTGCTGTAGGAGAATTGATTGGCTTTTGTCAGAAAACTTGCAGTGATGACAGAGCATTACTTTGGCCACACCCAGCTCTTAGATTCCGTCAATTTTATTACGAAATTCAGATAAAAATACGTTTCGCGCTTGTAAATGTGACGTGACAGATCGCTGAGCGCCTCAGTTCAAGTGCACATGAACCGATCATCTCTTACTTTTTTATTTAAAGATGCAGTACAACTTACCGAAAGTATACATAATATCAACCAATTAGTGTTTTTCAACCACGGAAAGAGGTCAATATATAACAGCAGGAGAACAATTATGTCACATAACATTACATTTACCTCAGGAAAGCCATTTAATGACCATAGCTGTCATGATTCTGCCTTCATGTCCTAGATCTTTCTTGTTTTGAGGCAGGATCATGACAGACCCATGTTTTATGTGCAGCACATGGCCATTTGTTTGGCCATGTGCTTGCGTTGTCTCGTCACGTTACCCCGCCCCCTTGTTACCCTTGTTGAGTCTTCATTATTACTTCACCAGTGTCACCTGTTATGTTGTCATTAGTTCCCTATTTAATCCCCTTGTGTTTGCTGTCCTGTGCTGGTTCATTGTTAATCAATGTGAGATCTGTCCGTGAGTAAATCTGTTGAGAGTCTTGTCTAAGTAGATGTTTGATCCTGTTTCTGTTATAGTCAAGTTTGTCTAGTGTTAGTCTAGTTTAGTCATCCCTCGTCTGTCTTGCCCTTGTTTTGCCCCCTCGTGGGTTTTGTTTTCTCTGTTTTGTCACAATAAACTGTGTCTGAGCATTCAGTCTGCTTTTGGGTTCGTCTCTACCTCCACCCACATAACAATAGCATGTTAATTGAATAGAAAAAATAGCTAGAGAGGAGATTTTGCTGAGCACTATATTACATATTTATTATATTTTTACTTATGTCATTAAATAATTGTTATTATAACAAAAACTGCATTATATTTAATTTAATTTGTTATTTTTAACCTTTAATAATACCAGCAGATTGGGCCCTCTATGTTTACAGCATTAGGTGAGATTATTTTTTTAAATAAAATTTAAAATAAACATGTATCCAAATTAGTCAATATTGAAACAAAATCGGAATCAAATCACAAGAATGGAATTGAAATCTTGAAATTTTTGTCAAGCAATAAAAACTCTATCCTACCAGTCATTGTACAATGTAAACATTGTAACATGTTGTCACTAAACTTCATAAAATTCGATTTAGTTACCAAATGTTTTGACAATCACAATTACACTTATTGTGATGCAATATTTGTTTTTACACAAATTTAACATAACTATAGTAGGCCTGTTTCCTTAAATTTGTGATGTAACCGGAGTTGCAACCAATTTTACTCCATATTGTAACGTATTTATAATTGAAATATACTTAGGCTATACAATACAAAGTGTTTAAAAAATTGAAGAACTCTAATCCAAGATTATGTGATCACTAATATAAATCACTTGCCACCAGTGCACCTAACTTTACATGGGCTATAATGATAAAAGGCCACGTTCTCTTCATATCAACTCTTCAGTCTTCACATTACGGAAACACAAAAATATCATATAACATACCGAAATTAAACATATTACACATTATAGTAACACATTTTACAATGTTTTATGAATTAAACGAGGTACCATGTTCCCTAAGCTAAACATATGTTATATGGGGGGCTTCCCCTCATACAAAGACCTAACGTTTTAAGGTTTTAAATGTAAAGTTAAACACTTAACGTTACGCTTGTAAATAGCCACACAAAAACAACGAGTATGTTTACGTTGTACATAATACGTTTTTGTCGATAAACTTGAACATATTCTAAAATTTAACATATTCCGTGCCGAGTGAACTACACTTAACTTTCTCTCGGACATAACTTATAAAACATTTCAAAATACCAATCACAAATACGTCTCAGGACGTAACAGCTCAAAAAACATTGAACATGTTTTACATTTTTGTCGTTATTAGGTCTAAAATTGATCATTTATTCAGTGGCACGTACTTACCTGAAAGTATGACTTTGACAAAATGTCTCCCGCAGTACCGCAGCCGACCCGCTGCCTTGTAAAACCCGCAAAGTCAAATGAGCCATAATCCAGATCCTTCCATGTAGCGATGCGCTTTTATTTTGTATTTATTACCAAAAATAGACGGCTTAAATTAAATATTTAAAAAATAAAGGTTTTATATATTAAAGTTGTGTTGGATCCATCCACTCTAATAATGCAGAAATGAAACCTCGACAATTTGATAAATGTTGTTTTGATATTATAACATTTTATTTATTATATTCATTTTAACAACAAAACAACAAATATGTTCTGTTTTATTAAAATATTTTATAGCATAGCAGGCCTTAATACTTTTAGCAAATATTGGCTAGATTCGTGTTTATTAGTCCAGTAAACAGTAGCCATTCTAAAGTTGACTGGATTTGAAAATATCCCTTCATTTATTTATTTTTTTCAAATATATTTTTTGCAGACTTAATATAATATGTCTTCTTAACTAATCCCAAGCATGAATATTGGTTCAACTTAAATATTTTTGATCTTCCAACATTTTATTAATTGTCGTTTTTACAGTGTGTGTATGTATATATATATATATATATATATATATATATATATATATATATATATATATATATATATATATATATATATATAACTTTTATACTCAATATTAGTGCCATTAAATAACTTTTTTTGATGTGGATGTTGGAATCCTGTAATTGTGAATAGTTCTTCAATACATTATTGTATAACTAAGAATCTGCATCTGGTCAGTATTTTTACTTTGGTCAATAGCTCATTCTGTCAAAATAATTTAAAAAAAAAAGCCTACCACATTTGTGGTGTATGTATTGCCTTTTAATTTATCTACATTGCCTTTTTATTTACATTAATCAATTTTGCGATTTTAAAATTTGTGCTTGTCAGTACTTAATTATCACTTTTGTATCCTGCACTAGACTGCATAGCTCAGCTTATGGGGATGAATGAAACATCAACATCGCGTAAGTTGATGTGTTTGGGCATTTGTCCATTAACATATAACATTTTAATTATGAACGAGATTCAAAAGATCCGAGTCAGTAAAATGATCTGAACTTCCCATTACAATGAAGCTGAAAATGTACAGTATTTGTGACGTGGTAACATGATTCACATGTTAAAAATTATTTTACAAAATGTGCAAATATATTTTACATGAGCTCCACATTATAACCTATAGTAACATGTTTTCCACATGTGCCACGTGCTCCATTATGTTCACATGTTGTGAAATGTTGTTCACATGTGGAGACATGAAATTCATGTGGTTTTTCTGTAAGGGGGGACTTTTAGAAACAGGTGATTCTGTCCCCTGCATTTTTTTTGACCCAGCGCCAATATTTCTGCCCGTGTTCTCTGATTTGTTACTGATTTGAACTAACATTCAGCCAATCACAGCGTGAATCATCTCTTGGGCGTGTCTGCCATTAGCTTCAAATCTCTTGTTGCTCTAGCGAATTTTCGTTTGTTTAGTCACTTTGCTGTTTGGCTGTCTGGGGTAAAATGCACCCCAGAAAAAAGCAGAGGACGATTACATCCTTTTTTCAAACACACACTGTAAATATGTGTTACAGTATGTTACGATGGCATGAATCACGCGTAAAGTTCCCTTGTTATGATTTAACCTACTGTAACGCAGTAAGACGTGTAAGACAACAGAACCTGTATGGACCTCGTCACGTCGCGCCGGATTGTGCCGAATGTGCTCTCCTTCTTGTCGCTTTGGATAAAAGCGTCTGTTAAATGAGACATAACAGATAATTCCCAGCAGGCACACAACGTCATTTCACGAGTTCACACTTACAAATAAGTCAGATAGAATAAATGCGTATTTGGCGTGCTGTCCGAGGAGAGGGCTCCGGGCTCAGTATTTGGCCCGAACCCAGAGTACTCCCCCCATATTCCTGGCTGTGAAAGAACAAGCCAAGAGTGAGGAGTCGGGGTGGTGGAGGGATGCTGAAACTGTCAAGGAAGTTAGGTGAGTAGACAGAGTGAATATATATATGCTTCCTCTCATGCTGATAGGGTAGACATGGTAATTGTTTGATGAGTTGATTGATTGATTGATTGATTGCTTGATTATTTGAACGTGCTCCTCCCGAACTTTGTTAATAAAACATCATAAGACGTTGATATTTGGTTAAATTTCGGTTGCGACTTCGGGTGACCAAAATTCAATGTAAATTCAACATCTAATGTCAATGTTAAATTGATGTCCAATACCGACGTCAGCTGACGTTGAGATTTTGTTGTTTTTGCGTAACCAAAATCCAAAGTTAAGTAAACGTCAAATTGACTTGACTTCAACCCGATTTTAATTTTCAACCAAAATGCAATCTGTCCGACGTCATGTCCAACGTCAACCTAACGTTATAGACGTCCGGTACCTGCTGGGTTGGGCTCTGCTGTCTTTTGTTGTCTACGTGCTGCTCGCATCCTTTCACAATAAATCAAATTTGTTTTGCGCAGAATGTCTTATCATACTTTATCAAATTTTAGTCTTTTCATTTATTATTGCTATGTCCTAACTGGTCTGTAGGAAAGGCAGGCTGTGACGTCACTGACAGAGAGAGGACAGTTGCTCGACCCCCCCCCCAGAATGTGTACAGGTGAGATTTGTATAAAAAAAGAGGATTGACAATTTTAAGGCAGTGTTTTCTTAATTGGGACTACTTGCCACTATTTTAAGGAATTACACATCAATTTAATTCCTTAAATCAGTTTAATTCCATAAAACAAAATATAACATTTTTATTTTATGTTCAAACTGTTAAATTAAATTAGTTTTATGTATAAAGGCAGTGTGTTCCAATAGTGTTGAGTACTGTATTAGGCTATTTATGGGTTGCTAAATATAAATCTAAATGAAAAACTTGTGGAAATGGCAAATGAGTCAATAAATGAGTGATCCCTGCCCCCTATATGCTGTTTATATTGGTTTTTAGGATGTTTGTGAGGAAGTGTCAATCATGTGTGAGGAAGGGAAGGAAAGAGAGGAAGAGAGAGAGGGAGATGAGGGAAAAAGTGAGGAACCATGTGAGAACCGAAGAGAAGAGAGAACTGATTTGATGAACAGGGAAGAATCTGCAGACTCTGACCAACATTTCTCAGCAACAAAACCAAACCACCCTGATCCCAAATGTATCATAAAGCAGACACTGTCAGACCGTACCCTTTCATTTCAGATACAGTGGTACAGCAAATTTAAATGGCTCCATTTCGATCCAAATGTTGAAGGTGTTTTCTGTTTTTATTGTAGCAAAGCTTTTAAAACACAAGTATCTTCCCTTGCGAAAAATACAGAACCACCATTTGTTTCAAGTGGTTTTAAGGTTTGGAAGAAAGCTCTTGAACAATTCAGTTCACATGAAAAATCAGATTGTCACAAGACAGCAGCATGTGTATATGAAGACCGATCAGTTAAGGCACAGCTGTCTTGCAAAGGTTGTGAAAGATGTGTTTAAGTTTGCCCATTTCTGGATTATGAGGGCAGGCATATGATGGGGCAGCAAATATGCCTGGCAGGTATTCTGGAGCACAGGCCATCATTAAAAAGGAATGAGTTGAGTTATTCCTTGAGTAGCTCACTCCCCTGCAGTGTCCACAGGCCGGGGTGCATTCTGTATTGTTTTTTTACAACTGCATCTCAGGTTGGTGCAGTCAGACTGGCAGCTGCACCTTATGACCTTCATGAGCTTCTCAGGAGCAGGAGGTAGGGTTGTCTTAATTGGCACAAATCCCTCGCCAAGCTTGTGCCATCCCCACTGCAGCGTCTGGACCAATCAGACACACACAAATTATTCATTATATTTAATGAATAATCCAGCTAACTCACTCTCCCCACAAAGGTCTATAAAACGTCCCTCAAAACTAACATCCCAAGTGAAGCTAACACACTGGCAAAACTCGGTGTCCTGTTACAGGACACATTCAGCTCTCTTTCCCTTGGTAAACTGTATGCATGCATGCTTGTATGTATATGTTAAAGTAGTTTAAATGCTTAGTCTAGTTAATAAAGTCTTGTTCATGTCTCAAGCTCATATACTGGAATCGCTAATCATAGATATTGACTACAGGCTCTGAATAGCACTGTACAGTAAGAAAGACATTTCCCATAACCCGGAAATACACATTTATTAGAATTAATAAACAATTAACACTGAGTGTTCACTGGACAAACAGGTTAATTGACTGTAATATTATTTTTACTACATTAAGTTAATTCTATGAACTGATCCAAATATTCATAATCAATTATATAACACGTTATGATTGGTTATTAATATTTCTTTAGAGCTAATTTGTTACACCACTCCATAGGACAAAGTCCATCTGTTAGATAAAATACATTTTATTAATCCCCATGCAGGAGATATTGATATTGTCACAGCAGCAAGGAAAAAATTACACAATAAACATTACTATAGCAGAAATCAGAGTCTTTCTTACCTGAGTGATAGCTTAGTGACAGTTGACTGACAGTTGAGTGGACCTTGAATGAACCTTTGTTTGCCTCTATAGTCCTACTGTAAGATGTCAACAAGATTCTACAAGACATTTTCACCTGGCTAAATCCAATGTTTAGATATGTTGTGTTATTTATGCAAATTAGCGCATACAGTATTATGCACCATTTGCTCATATTACCAAAAAAACAACAACTTGTAATTCGTGTTTTGTTTGTCTTAATGAAAGTAATCAACACAGTAATTTTCATGGTGATATCTAAAGGTTAAATTATAAGCCTATTCACGTGAGAAAAAGAATGAATAGGCTATATTTGGGTCTTTTTCGAAACTTTCCCCTAATGGGATTCTTTAGGGCTTTTTTTCCCCTTACTCAGGACATATTGAGGATACAAAATCAGTTAAGTTTGCTTCTGTTGCAATTTATCCTAGGTTGACCCCCATTTTGGCTTAAAATGACTGGACTATAATGGAAACCATTAAAAATTCAAATCATGACCAATACAAATTTGTAATGGAAACCTATACAAACCAATAATTCCTAATGGAATATGGCCCAAAACACACTACGTAATGGACACCACTTGGTAATGGTTTTAATGGTTATCGGCTGATGGTTTGTAATGGTTTTGTAGTGGAAACCATTAGCATTCTGTAATGGTTTCTATTGTATTTTTTTTTCAGCATGGAAATGTCTTCTGTAATGTTTCTGTCAGAACCCGGATAATTTGGTCAAAAAATATTTGGTGTTCCCTCAGGATATATATTAAATGACGCAGCGCTGGCTTTATTCCTGTGTTAGAGTTAGGAGGTTCAGTTTGTACATTCGCGGCTGAGCTTCAAGAGTGTTTATATTGAATCCTTATAGATGTTTCTGAACTGGTTTCCCGCTCATATTTGAACGAAATTGATGTCGTTTGTTGTTTGCAAAGTGTGAATAAATGATTATAAAGTTATAATTATCATATTTACCCAACGAATTGGAGCGTTTTTGTGTCTCCTCAGCATTCTTCATATGATAGACGTTGGTGGGTTGACACATATGAGATAATATTTCTACATGTTGTTTTATATATATATATATATATAAGTGAATGTTTAGATTACACAGTTTTAACCAGTTGTGTTAATAAACTGCTGAAATTAAACTAGCTTTTTTTGTCCATGCTATTAGGACTTGTCTAGACTGTTTCCGCTCAGATTTGAACAAGTGTGATGTCGTTTCTTGTTTTAAGTAAGAAACAACTAGAAATGTAACTAGTTTTCCAAAAGTAATTTATTGTATTCATAATAAAATATGGTACACACTAGAATTAATTGATTTTCCCTCTTTTGTTTTTAGTACAAAAGTGTGGTCTGACTGCTTTTAATGTGTATTAATCTATATTTTACCTGTTTTGGGTTTATGCTGACTTTCAATGCATTATGAACCAGAATCTTCCAGAACATCTTCTACACAGAACTCGACCACCAAAGACTGGAAAAACTTCTGATGCACTCTGATGGATTTTTCTGATTCATGATATGATGGTATTTTGGTCTTGGTCGTTCAAGGCTGTTGAGTGGTTTAACTGAAACCCTACAAGCAGAAGCTTCATATGAAAAAATTAATGATTTTCCATTATGATTATTTTGTGATCTGAAGAGCAATGTTCAACGATTAATGCCCAAGTTTAGAAATAAATCTCAGTCTACAAACTGGCATTTCAAGTGTTGTTTTAAGATTTCTACATTAAATATGTTTTCGTGAACATGTGTTCTCATCAAATGTGACACCATGTTTAGATTAGATTTTATAGCACTCCTATTTTCAGAATTATATTAAGGTTTCAAACACTCTGAATTTGGGTATTGATGTGTGTAAATTCAGATCATTCATAATGTTTGGTTTAGATGCCTTTTTCAATATGTTCAGTATTTAACACTGTATTGAATATGTAATTCTAGGATCAACATGACAAAATACAGTAAAATGCTGTAACTTGCAAATACTTAATTAGATACTTTTTAAAAACATGAAGGACAAATTATTATTATTCCACACAATTTTATTTCTTACATATTTAAAGCGACCCAAGTTAAAATTCTGTCATCATTTACTCATCCTTATTAAACTTTTGTCAATCTAAAGAATACCAATGAAGATATATTTACAAACACTACCAAAATGTTTAGATTTTTTTTTTAAAGTTTTAATATATATTACCAACTATAGACTTTACTAACTATATGTTATATTTTATAATATCATTAATAGTAATTATTATAATTATAATATTTTGCAGTAATGTATCAATATAGATATTACAGTATTGTAAATACAGGAGAAATGTATACAATTGTAAAAATACAGTAAAATGCTTTTTAGTTATACAGTACTGTACTGTTCTGTACTCTGTAACTTGAATCACAGTACAATTAAATAGAAATACAGCAACTTGATGGCAACCGTGCTGCCAGTAACTTACTGTAAAAATACAAGGAAATCATTACCAGTGTATGTTTAGTGTTTGTGGAAGTGTAATGGAGCTGCATCACTGGAAGAGACTGAGTGGGTTATGAATAAGTAATACGAGTGACGTTAACAGCGAATGATCATAACAGCGATCGAGAAAGTGAAAACAAGAGACAGCGCTGGAAGCCGCTAATGCTCATCTGAAGTAAACGTGCAAAAGTATGATTATAATTATTTTTAACTTCATTGTAAAATTCTCTCTTTTCTGCCTTATCTCTATTAAGATTATACACTTAAAACAGAAATACAATACTGTTGCAGTAATACAATTGTACTGTAAAATTAAAACATTTGTTTTAATTACTAATATTTCTGTCTGACTAATATTACTAATATTTCAAATCTTCAGACCTTTGTGCCTCAAGCTTTTAGTTTCTATCCACGAAAGTGCTGGAATGAGTGAATAAAGTAATAAAGTGAATACTACTGTCTCTAGCTAAGGAGGAAAGTCTGAGCACAGTGTGTGATGTTATTGAGATCTCTTCTGAAACTTCAGAGTTTTGAAAAACTTTAGTTTTTTGTCTCAGGAGAAGTGTGAGAAGCAAGAAGCTTGAGAAAAAGTCTCTATCTGATGTTAATATAACCTAAATTATTATAGCAGAAACAGTTGAAATGTTAAAGGCCATATTGCAGGTTTTTTCTTTTCTTCCAAAATCAATACGTAACCATATGAAAAGTTAATGCATGATTTAAACTGTTTTACAAGAAATGAGAGCGCAAATTTAGTCAAAAACGTGAGTTTCCTTGACCGTTTTTTTTTTTTTATTATTATTTTATTATTCAACGAACTTTAGCAGTATACAATATAGTATACAGAATTTACATCTTAATACATTTGACTTGGATCCTGGCCATTTCTTATTTTTGTATATAAAAATTCCCAAAATAATAAAAATGGTGCAATAAAAGTTAATTATTAGTAGTACTTTAATTGGAATAATACATACATATCTCAAAATTACTTTATTTAAAAAATAAAGCTTGTTTTCCGTGACCGTTTTAAAAAATGCATTTTTTAAATAAGCGCGTCATATTACGTCACGAGGAGGAGTCGTTTGGCGGGCTGCTCACTCAGTGCAGATGCAGACAGACACAGACTTCGGTTGGTGTTCAGTGAGAGCGGTCGTGATTCAGTGTGTCTTCGGTAGTTAGTGTATTTCGATTTATCATCGTCATGGTAAATAATTATGTTTGGAGGTTGCACAAATGTCAGGACATCGAGTCCACAGTTTAACGAGCAAGAAAAAGGACGGTGCTATGATATCTTCCGTGTCTGGGTGTGTTTTGTGCGGATGAAGAGACGGACTTCACTTCTTTTTCTGCTTCAAACACGCGGTGTTGTGTAACGTTCACTTTATATCTGAGGATGATCATCCTGGCGATATGATGCAGTTCAACACGGGATGCCGAAGCTAAACCAAGCGAGACTCGCAACACTCGAGTCCGTCAGAAATAACGTTGAAGCTCAACGTGAACTGTGCCGTAAAATAACTGTTAAGTTAAATATCAGGGCTGTGTTGGCAGCAAAAGCAGGACCGATTCAATATTAGGAAGGTGTTAAAAGATAATATTCTCTATGTATATTTTGGTTAATATTTTAACAGTTGCAATGTTGTTTTTTGAGTTGGAGTCAAACCAAAAGTTATTTAGACACCAGATATAACTGGGTGATTCTCTGAGGTGGGTGCCTTTTGGGTCATACCTTTTTTTTTTTATATATACCTTAAAAAGTTATATTTCTGATCATTTCATGTGATAGTGGATTAGTCAAACCTTCAAGAAAATACATTTTCCCACCTCAGGCATGAAATTCTAATCGATATTGAGTGTTTTTTCTTACTGAAAGTTGTTTTGGAGTTCAACCCCGTCACAGACCACTTGGACCCTGTTTAAATATGATTTTAAAAGATTTTCAAGTAAATTTTTGTAGAAGCTTTTCAATGAGATGTCCCTTGTTTGATATCATTTATTGGATGTAGAATTTTATTTTTAAATACTCGCCATTTGAATACCAAATCAGGTCATGAAAACTGTATCTAACATTGGTCTTCATATCTTATCACAAAATATGCATTAACATTAGGATTAAATTAGGATTTCATATTTTTTTCTGACTGTCCTGTAAATTCTGCACACAGCAAAACAAACATTGACCTAATTTGTCTTCTTATCATAAAAATATTAATAAAAACTATCAAATAACAGGTTTGAACTCAGCATAACAGGGTTGAAGTGATGATCATTATTTCAATATAGTATGGATTTCTTACCTGTAAATAATTAATGATATCACATTCAATAACATTTTATTTTATTAAAGTTGACAAAAACAAACACATATTTTCTTCTCTCTGCGTCTGCATCCCTTCTTGCTCTGTACTGTCTTTGCCTCTCTGCTGCTGTTTTTGCCATTGGGATGTCTGAAAATATTGAACATAAAATACCATAATCGATTATTTCTGACAGTTCACATCACAATACAACATGTCTACAATTGTGTAATCTACTAAGAAGTGTCAAACATTCAACCCTGTCACAACGATTCAACCCTGTTATACTAAAAAATGTGACGGGGTTGAATGTGACGGAGCTGAAGTTTTTGGCTAACAGTAGCTAAGAAAGTTAGCTTAGCTAAGACAGTAGCACCACATGGCATTTAGGACATCATAAAATTTTAATGTTTTGCAAAACTATTATTTAATTTTTCTTAAACCGTTTTTTACTATCATTTAGTCATATAACAGAGTTGAAATGTTGAGCCTGACAATCTTAATCTGACAGTTAAAAACATGAAATATAGGTAAGAAAAGATACTGACACTTGCCTTTCTTTGCAGCATGTTCTTCAAGAGACTTGTGTGATGTCACTTCTTGGATGTGATGCCACAGGGATTGATCCATTATTTTTATAGGGGGGTAAATAGTATGGCGTGACGGGGTTGAAAACAAACTGGAGGACGTGTATAAATATTGCAATTTCACGTATAATTAATGCATTTTTATATATATATGTATATTTTAGTTAAAGTAGACCAACATATGATTATATTAGCAGCAACATTTTGGTATTAATTGGACTTTTTATTTGTTTGATATTCAATGAAAATGTAATGATGGTTAGTGAGGACATGCAAACATGCTTGTTGTCTACTACTTAGGCAACCCATTATCTTTAAATTAAAAAAAAAAAAGCAATTGTGTTGCATTATAATGCAAAGGCACCTGGTTCTATTAATTGACAGTGTTAAAATGCATTTTGTGATTTCCTTCTATTGAAAATCTTTGAAGTAAGTTTGGGGGACTTGAAGGGCACCCAATTCAGAGAATCACTCAACTAGTGGGTGCGGGACACTATAGTTAATTTATGTAAGGAAGGATAGCAAAATAGAGTAAACTCTGGCATTAACACCCACTGACATTACACCCAAAAATGCTTCATACAGTGGACTGGCAGAAAATGTATAAAAATGTGGGACCCAAAATTACTCAAGACACTTTGACCTGACCATGTTTTGCTGAAGTGTGTTTTATTTTTATTTATTATTTTTTTTATTGCTAATGCGACGAACACAGACTGAACAAAATGAAGCATTGCTTGGTATTTTATTGACCTAAATTGGTATTATCGAATTGTGCTTAAATTTAACAGCTGACAGATATTAAAACTAATTCATTTGAGAGACAGCCTAAAAAAGAAGGATGGACAAAACCAGTGAAATATAATCAACCGATTTGATAACGTTGAGATCTTGTCATATTTTACTACCATTTTCCTAAACAGTTAATGAAGGTGTCTGAATTTAGTATGGTTTGACTGTAGGCATGTACATCTATTTTACAAAATATGCCTCTTCTTAAATGAATCCATGAACTTGTAATGTAGGTAATGAATTTATGTGTTTGTTATTAGTCTGCAGCCTTATTATATATTATCATAATAAATAGTCCTATAATTTTCAATCTGTACAAAACCAATTCAACTTTACATTTTTGTGTTGGCTGTTTCTACATATGAAGTTTTATATACTAAGACGATTGTTATTTTTTTATTAGTTTAATTATTCATTTTCACCAAAATGGGGCCGTTCAAAGCCTTTATAAAGTCCCTCTTCCTCTGGAAACAGTCTCCTAATGGCTGACACACATGCAGGTATAAGGTAGGGCTGGGTATTGACACAAATTTCACAATTTGATTCAATATTGATTATTTTGGATATCGGGTACAGGCTAATTTTCACAAGGAAAACAAATCTCTTAACTAATGCTGTAAACTATGGGAGTCAGTTGTATCCTACTAGGCTTCATTAGCCTACTATAATATCGACGGTAAAAATTTAAATGTAATTCTTCAACTATTTACTTTTGACTGTAACTCAAAACACAAAATTGCAACTGTTACAATATACACCGACCAATCAGGCATATTATTTTCATGGCCACATTCCTAATATTGAGTTGGTCCTGCTTTTGCTGTCAAATCAGCCCTGATATTTGATTTCACAATTATTTAGCGGTGCAGTTCACGTCAAGCTTTATCTCTGACGGACCGATGAAGGCGTTATGAGTCTTTAAATGAATTAATTTCTCATTTACCAATAATTATTGATAATAGTATTACAAAGAAAAATAATTAGTCTATGATTTTATCTCTGCAAAGAAATGTATCTCTTATTTACACTTGTCCAATAAAAATTTAGCCCTTCTGTTTCTCCCATTTTCTAAACTACACACATACCCAGAAACTAATTACCTAACAATCTTTCAAAAACCACAAGAAAAATACCATTAAAATATTTATTTATTTTCACTAGATCAGTTCAGATCAGTAATATTTTCAACACTGCTGTCCACACAAGTCTCCATAAAATCGTTAGACTCAGTTTAAGTTGCAGCCTCAGTCACATCTGCACACATAGAAATAAAAATTATGACAATGTCTTTTATCACATGCAAGTTTTTTTTAATGCAAACAATAACATTGATTCATACTGTACAGCACCATACAATCAATACCCACATTTTTAATAGTCAGTTGTTCCTAAAAATTACGTTTAGTTTCAACATTTAACATCCCAGTAATATTCTTCTTCTTAAACTGTGATGAAATAACACAACACGTGACATGATCAACCTAGATTTCAGTAAAATAGCTAATTAAAGACACCTTTAATATCTCACATACTTTGAAAACTAATAGTGACCTAAAACCTAATCAGTTACTTTAGTATTCATAGAGTCTGATATGTGTGAATGTAAATATTCACACTCTGATGAGTGGTATTAATGGGGTTTTGCTAATATTATTACAGTTATACCATGACAGTTGTGTCTTTGGCAATATACAAAACCAAACTAAATACTTACCATCACATACACACACAAATGAAGCCTGGGCAACCTCCAGCTCCTGAAGAGCATTGCCCAGTTGGCTCTTTATTTGTTGATTTTCCTTTTTGGCGAGAGCAAGTTTTTGCTCCGCACACCGCCTCAGTCGTACCTGACGGACCACCAGCTCCATGGCCCTTTTATTTATTCTCGAACACTGCAAATACACCTCCTGGCGAGGCATTGCGTTATCCAGACAGACATACTGCAAATACAAACAACCATCAAAACGAAATTAAATGAAATGTAATATGCAACAGTCGTTGCCTTGGTAACGCAATGGTTTACTGATTATATGAGATATTAATTGCGACTGCGTTATGATTAGCTTCGAATATTCATAAATTACATTAACCATATTTGTTAGCCTACTTACTTACTGTTTAGAGTTTAAAGTCTTTTCTTACCGCCTCCACTTCATCATTTTGGATGCATATTTACTGAGTGAAAATCTGTCTAGAAACCTTCCCTTAAGTTGGCTGTGATTATTTGTATTGAATAATATATATATATATTGCCATTTTTATCTGACAGTCCAAGAAAACGGTCATTTCCATCACATAAGATTTTACAATGTTTACACTAAAAAACACCTAAAACTTGATCACTGTAACATTTAATTTACTTATCATAGGTCAAAATCACAATTATCAACACAACTAGCTCACAATTCTTTATAAATTGGAATATTATATGGTCAAATGTTTTACATGTAGAGATGAAATCATGTAGAACAATGAGCAATTTTAAGAGACTATTTAAAATGAATATATTGAATGGATACGAAAATGACTCGAGGGGATAGTATATTGTATACTTACAGTATGGTTCCTTGGCTTTTATACTGCCAAGTCTGTTTTGAATGGTTTGATGTAGATAGAAGGAAACGAAGAAGATAGATGGATTTTTTTTTTGTAAATGTGTGTTTATTGCATGTATGTGTGCATCTGTGCCTATTTGAATCACTTTTAATAATTTTGGAAGATTGTGCTGAGATGTACATGTACTTATTTATCTGTTATTTTTGATTTTATTATATGTGTGTTTTATTATAATTTTAACTAACTAAAATGACTAAGAACAGGCTACTCAAACGATTACAATATATTAATGTCGATTTTAGCCACTTCTTTTGTCAGGCCTACAATGTTTTAATGTAAGATGTCGTATTGTAATTGTATAGCGTAAGGTGTTATATTAATATTATTGTAATATTAATATACATTATATTATGTTATTACTATACTATATGATTTGATTTCCAAAACACACACACACATTCAATGTGAGTTTACTCTGATGAGTCATTGACCGTTCGAGGTAAGCTTGCTTGCGCTTTACCTGGCAATAGTCAAAGCCCTTATTTCTGGAGAGCCATGATACTTCGACCTTGGAAACTTCTGATCATCATTCAAGACAAGTATTGTG
This sequence comes from Vimba vimba, assembly GCA_022828995.1. Taxonomy (NCBI): domain Eukaryota; kingdom Metazoa; phylum Chordata; class Actinopteri; order Cypriniformes; family Leuciscidae; genus Vimba; species Vimba vimba. The sequence continues at coordinate 29,596,514 of CM040821.1, forward strand.
TTATATCCCCTTACTGTTATTAAACTGCACATACATACTGTACATATGTCTATATTCTTCATACTGCATACCCATGTGTTCTGCTCTTATACTGTTTGTACTACACTACCTGTCTATACTGTACTTTTTTTGCACTTCTGGCTAGACACTAGCTGCATTGAATTGTCTCTGTACTTGTACTCTACACAATGACAAAGATAAATCTAATCTAATCTAAAGGGGTCTTGAGGTGTCACCTCCCTTATCAATATTCAGTAGGCCACTGACTTTGAATATATATCATTACGAAGTTCTAAACCATAAGTAATAAAACCACATGACATTTCTGTCAAAGTATGTCTACTTGAAGTGTCTACTGTGTGTTTCGATAATAATTATTAAATCATTTGGTTAATAAATATTTCTTTATTGAAACCATAAGCAAATTTTTGAAGATGTTTAAAAAACAAGAAAAAAAGAGTAATAATAATACAAAATCCCCATCCCCTCTCTAGCTACATTTGTTGTGCGGAAGAAAAGAGAGAGGCCATGGGGTGGATGGCTAGGGTGATACATAAATGGCACGGAGGGGAGAAAGAGCAGTGACTATTGAACAGTGTTATGTCTACCAATGTGATAATGTATTAAACTAAAGACAAAAGGCACAAACACAACCCCAGAATAATTTCACATTCTTCAACTGTTTCGTGTTTAAAACATGTTGAGAGGTTTAATCCAGCATCACCTCTACTGGATTAAGACTCAAACCTTCAGATAAATTATTTAAAAAAATATCATTACCCATAGTGGATAAATTAACTTCATCCCTAAGAAACAGTTGAGGCTTGTTAAATACAATTTGAGGGTGATGCACGATACCCCCTGCATTCCCAAGACAAAGGTAGCCATGACACTGTTCACCCATTTACGGGACTTGTCAATTTTCACCGGAAAGCCCGACCTCCACCGACGTCTCTGGGTGATGTCAGACAGCACGATGACCATCTGAGGAAGACGCCGATGGAGATGTTGCAGATCCTGCTTCATTGCTGCGACGAGATCGATGCTCTTCCTGCATCCCAAGTCGTTCCCGCCGCAGTGAATCAGCAGGACATCCGGGGCTGCTCTTCCTCTAAGGGACCAGTAGAAGAAAGGAAGGAGTCCGTGCCATCGAAGTTCACCCCAGTGAACCTTGACCCCTATGGTCTCTCTGGCCCTCTCTTCCCCATGACGAATATAACTGCTGCCCATGATCCAAATCACTGGACCTCTTAACACACACAGCAATCACAACCAAAACATTGTTTTGTCAGTGTCAGTACACATATTTTAACACACACAAGTAACTTGTGTCGGCCATTGATTTCTTTCTATCCGAACAAAACAGATAATAATATAACAATATAGGTATTACACAAGGTTCATTTAATATTTTATTCTCTCTTATGGTCAATCTGTTGCTTTCAATATTTGACTTTAATCTAAATATATACTATAGCTACATGGCTTACCTTTGTTGTTAGGCATGGTGTAACAGTGCCACTTCAGTGCAGCTAAAACAGAAGTATTTGAACCTATGAGGAAAGAAAAATTAAAAGGGCAACCATTAGTTATAGATGTTATTGGTGACATTTGTTATTGTCCATCTATTACCTGTTATTTAACAGGCCAAAGCAGATGCTTTTGTCCAAAGCGATTTTTTTATATGACTGATTCGTCCATTGTGGTTATATTCGGCGACCATTAATGTTATACAACATCATGTGCATCAATTAACCTTGTTAATTATGTGCCCAGCAAGCATGTTATCTTTACCAATGCCTAATTTCATCGTGCTTAAATTATATTTAAAATATGCGCTCCCTGGGTGGTTAAATAAACTTATTTAACTTACATTAACTTATCATTCGACTTACGTTAGCTGTTTAAGTTTAATTAATAATGTTAAATAGCATTTAGTTAGCAATAATTAGCCTGTGCCTAGTATGTCATTTCCTTACATATACCTATTTGGTATGAATTCATATCAAGTTCTTGAATATAATTTTGCATGCATTTATGAATTTTGTGTGCATTTGTGTATCCTGTGTGTGCATATGTGAATGAGTGTGTGCATTTATCTTTTTTGAGACTCTTCTAGCTCCATACAGCTCCCACTGGCTCCCACGTAATTCAAACCATGCTTGTAGCGATCCTTCTCCACTTCTTGCTAAAAAGAGAGTCAGTTGGACATGAGTCAAAGCTATGGATGTTTTTCATATTCATAAGTAAGGTTCTAGGGATATTAAACACTTTTCACACTACACTTAACCCAGGGTTAACATATTTTTTAAACCCAGTCTGCTTTTAACCCTGGGTTAAGATTAAGAACATTTCAAACATATTTTGCAGGTAAGGTTTTCTGCACCACAACCTTTTGCAGTCTCCAGGTCCCTCCCTCTTCATCCCACAGCTTCTCCAGGTTGCTGTAGTTACAGTCCCTTCGCACCAGGGGCGTCATGCGCTCCAAGGTTCCTAGAAGGAGCTGGCCTTCCCACTCTAGACGCCGGATGGTGGCCAGATAATCATCTTTCTCCATCTCAAACTTTGCCTGTTCATTACATAAACATATGGTTGGACATTTGAGATTGGTTCTAAAGTTTCTTCTCAATAGCAAAACTATAAATATAATCTAGAAGTTAAGACAAAAACAGTAAGCTTTTTATATGCTTTTTTTAAAATCGTAGATCATAGATCTTATACATTTACTATTTCAAAACACAATATTTAGTCCTGTACATTCAGAATATATATTATATATTGTTCTGTATATTGTTCTGCATAAATACTGTGTGTATATTTGTATATTTATATAGTATACATTCTGTATTGTGTGTATATTTGTATATTTATTTGTTGACTTGTTTTAGGCAAAATCAAAGCAACTCGTTACATCGTGGTCAACATTCACCTGTTCTTGTGTGGCCACAGGTGCAGTGATGGGCTCTTCTTTAGGATGGTCCACATGAAGGCCACCTGTTTAATTAGAGATACCATGACAATTCAACCAGATCAAGATGATATAGAACCTAAAGATGTACTGAAAGAAAACTAGTTTCAACATTACCAGTTGTGTGTGTTTGTCTCAAGCCAGCAAAGTCCTCCTGGAGTTTGACTGTGGACTCTTTTATGGCATCAAAGTTGGCCTGCATCCTCGTTAGTGTCTTCTCATAATCCTAAATTTAAATTTAGCATACATTTATGCTAGCGCCATGCTATGCTATACACAGGAAAAAAATTTAAAATAATGGATGGTTAAGTATTTCTATTGACAATGAAAAAAAAAACACATTAAAATTTTCCTCAAAAATTCTTCAAGATCTTCCGAGATGAAGGCCTCATCCTAGTGCAGAAACAACAACTTTAAAACTCTTACATTGACACCATGTACACACCTCTTTTATACTGTCGCTCTCTAATGTGTTGCTCTGGGGTTGCGACAGAACAGCTGGAGGATCTCCTGAATTCTGACCAACCAAAAGTGCTGTTAAAAGACAAAAATATGTCGAAATTGCGCTCTTTCACTATTGAAAGAGCTTTAAATTTACACAAATGTTGTTTCTTACAACTGAGGTTTGAAGACCCCATCTGCCCAGAGATTAACACCCGCAACTTCTTGATTTCCTCTTGATACTCATGAAGGAGGAGCATCTTTTGGGTCCACATTGATGACCGGGCAGTTTTGCATTCTCTTGGCGCTGTTGGCGTAGCGTAGAGTACCGATGCTCACTTCGTAATTGTTGTCGACAGATGAGAGACAGGCTATCATGAGGGTATGTGCGTTTCCTCCCAGAAAGTCTTGAAGCAAACGAGTGAGCATGGAATCACGAAACGGGATGTGCTTGGAACGACCGTCCACCAATGCAGATATAACATTGCCAAGGGCTGAAAGAGAATGGTTGATCTTGATGGCTTCTTGAAGGCGATCTGCAGTTGCACCGGATTTCGACTGTCGCTCACTCCCTGCAAGGTTCACGAGATTGAGCTTTCCAGCACGTATATGTTCTTCACCTGCAGCATCTAAAATTACATATGAAAATTACAGAGATGTTGCATATAGATTTATTCATGCAGAACTCAGTAAAAATGTGTGACTGAGACACAAACCTGTGTTGCAGGTCTCCATGTGAATGGTGAATATGGAGTGTGAACGAGATGAATCTTTGTTCATGAGTGTGGATCCCACAGAACGATTCTTCCAGCCCTGATGATCCACTCACATTCCTCAACGCTGTGCACCGTGTGCTTCCTGTACATACACATCACACTCAGGATGCTCCTTCAGCTAAAACACAGCATTGAGACATTTAGCCCACTCAGGATGCTCCTTCAGCTAAAACACAGCATTGAGACATTCAGCCCATTTGAGCTAATATACAATGGCTTTATGTGATCAGTGGAAAGACATACTTCCATCTTCTGTTTGGTGTCTTTTGCCAAAAGATCTCTGATTTCCTCCTTGTATATTTCCAGGTAAGAGGCCCGTACAAGGAATTTTGTGTTCTTTGCATGCTTAATAGAAAAGTTCAGATTAAATGTCACTTAAAAACTTAAGCACAATATAGTATTTCGGCTCTAAACATTTTACTGACCACAAACTTTTGAATGTTAGTGTATTTATAATACTATGATGGCATCCTATCTATATCCTCCTGGGACCCAGAAAAAAAAAGTTTTTTGAATTTAGTTTTTTTTCATGTCATTACACTGTTTAGAGCACAATAAACAAATGGTAAAAAAACATTTTTGAAAAATAATATTTTATTCATACGTTATGCTATGTCCTCTGTAGTGGACGCCAGGACTAAGTTGTTTAAAAAATAAAATGACATGAAATTATATGTATAGGCAAAAACAATGGGATTTTTTTTTTCAATCACCAATAAATTTGGGGGTTTCAGGATTTTTTCAACCAAAATTTGTATAAAGATTATTCTCAACTATGTTATGAAGGAAATAATGGAATGAATTGATACACCATTTTACTTTATGCAATATGTGGGTAAAATGTCCATAAATTAATATTCCCATTCAATGCAATGTATATATAAACTGTATCTAATTTGCACCTTAATGTGTTCTTGGAGCAACATTTAATGAAAAAAGAAGTGTAATAATTGGAGTAATAATTGGCAACATTTTAATAATAATATCTAATATTTCATAGGAATACTGATGTATAATTTATTTCCATATTCACTTGTTGTGTCTCCCAAAATGCCTGATAAACATGATTTAAGTCCTGGTGTCCTCTACAGTGGACACGTTTGAAATCAACGCCCTGTTCTGTAACAGAAAATATTTTTTTTATTTGAAACCCCTTAACATTTTCCTGAGATGTTGTTTTATGAAATACAATTTGAAAAGTAGTCCAATTTAAATTATAATTACAATATATTATCATATTTCCATAAGAATGCTACATTTGATCACTAAATTAATGTCAGACATTTTTAAAGACCAAGGAGAAGTTGTTTTCATGGTGAAACCTCCAAACATTTGGTGTCTCTGAAAAGTCCTGAATGTGCTCTTTACAGGACACCCAGGTTGTGTCATGTGACATGTATGATGTCAGAGAAATTCACTAAAATATAATGTCCACTACAGTGGACAAAAGTCTATTCTTGGGTCCCAGGAGGATATAAAATCACATAATATGCAAATCGGTTACCTGGATTGCCGCAAAGATGTGCTGAAAAGATCTAGGGATGATTAAAACACCTCTCATGGTGAACGACTTGCCACTCCCTGTTTGTTCATAAGCAAAAATTGTCCCATTGTAGCATACATATATATATGTAGTACTCCCTTTATCAATAAATGAGAGTGAAAGAGACGAAAACTGTGTTACTTCAGTGGTCCTCTCTGTGTTGTTTTTTTTAATCATAGTTTTCCATGTCATGAAACAAATGTAATTCTCAATAAATAAGTAAACAAATATACACACAAAGAAAACAACAAATATAATAATAAGAATAATAAATACAATATTCAAGACTCTCTTACAGTTGTTTCACACAGTAGATGATTGATACACAACAGATTTTCTATAAAAGAACTAAACCAAACTCATAAATAAACGAACATCCAATTGAACTAAAATAGTAGACGCCAAAACATCTTAATAACAGTTCTTTTTCTTAAATCTTATCATTTTTACTAACCTTTATCAATAAATGAGAGTGAGAGAGACGAAAACTGTGTTACTTCAGTGGTCCTCTCTGTGTTGTTTGAGGATGCCACAGTCGTCATGGCAACTCTCAACTGCCAACTGCCACTCCGAATTCAAAAAATGCAGTGTCCAGTGCAAACTCATTATGATTAAAGTAGTTTAAGTAAAACATACATAAAGTGTAAATAAATTTAAATATATAAAAATAGACATATATACATACAAAATAATATATAAAACACTTAAACACTTTTGTGACCCAAATATACAGGGTGGTCACACATATACATATATATATATATATATATATATATATATATATATATATATATATATATATATATAATTTCTATAGGCCCATGAAATTACTTGTTAATTATGTTAAAATATGTAGATTATTTTTACTATTTATATAAGCTGCTTATGTAAACTTCTTTTATTTATATTCCATTGGAACTTTAAACAGGTCTAAGGAGTTTGTTGTTTTCATGTAGCCTTGGCAAATAGCCAGTCTGAATAATATGCACATGAAATGAAATTGTTGAACTCACCTCAACATTTCTTTTACATTCATTTAACCCGCCATGGGCAATGCTGAAGTCACTGTTACAAACTGTACAGCGTGCAAGACTATCATTATGTTTTACTCTTATAAGACGGGTACACTTTCGTGTAGTCTGGCGTAAAATGTATCTTATACTTTAATTTGCTCTCTCCCTCGCACATATTAATCAAAATAAATCGACACGGTGGTAAAAGGTCGGAAGACCAAAGTTTCATGTGGAGCATTCGGAGCATTCATTTTTTCCCTGAATTACTGCTGGGTGTGAATTGTGCTAAATAAGTTGCCTTATCTTCTCTGAAAAGCGTTCCGGACATTCAGCTGACATAAAACAACACTTTAATTAAACGAAAAATGTTTTCTATGTTGACACATCTTGGATGTCCATGTCCTAATAATCACAACGCGCACGACACGTCCAATTCGCGAACTAATGACTCATTTGAACCGATTCATTATAATGAATGGTTAAAACAACTGATCTTTCCAGCAGTGAACTCAGGAGACGTCTGAATCGGTGTATAACTAATCAGTAACACTTTACAATAAGGTTCTATTTATTACATACATTATATAAAAAGTACAGTTTGCTAACTCAAGCTTAAACTTTAAAATAAATAAAACCACTTGTTTTTTTTTGAAAAGCATATGACTACATTTTTCCACACAGTGTTATCAAGAATCGATAAGAGAATCGTTAAAGTCCCTGTAAAGTCAAAATTAAGTATGTGTTCTGAGTTTGTCACACCACAGAAAAATGTGTTATTAGCCACCCAGCCAAATTTTAATGATAAAATAAGCCGGCAAGTACATAAAATAAGCGATCAAAATCTTGAAAAAATTAGCAGTAGTCTCTGCTCTCAAACGCTGGGGGCGTGTCCGCTGGCTGCGCTGAAACCACGCCCACTCGCAGGAAAGCTCGCTGCAGTCGACTCACAACACTCAACTGTCACTGCTACAGCCGGAAAGGATGCTCCTAGCAGCTTAATTTGTTTTACAAAGCCATACATGTTTGCATGTCTTTTGGCTCGTAGAAGAATATTACTTGATTGGAAGTCAAGTAAACCACCCTTAGTTTCACTCTGGCTTAGTGATGTGATGCTGTTTTTGAAACTGGAGAAAATTAAATATTCTCTTAGAGGATCCACCAAACGTTTTTATTCAGTATGGAGCCCAATGATTTCTTATTTTGAAAAAGATGCAACTCTCCCCCCAAACTAAAACCAATTATTATTAAAAGGCTTGTGCACATTGGATCGGATGATGTAATCCGACACAGTTGGCTAACAATGTTGTCAATTATTTTCTCACTGTTTGTAATATAAGAACTTATAAGAATTTCCTTTTTTTTAATTTTTTTTTTTAATATATATATTGTTTATATGTTGTATTATTATATTATATTATTTATTTATTTCTCTCTGTTCAGTGGGTGGGCTGTGGGAAGGGAAAAAATTGTAAAAAAAAACAAGGAGTATTGTTAAACTCTTTATGTATGTGATACATCACTTTGTTCTTCCTTCAATAAAAAATATATATAAAAAAAAACAAAGCCATACATGTTCGAGCCTGGACTACCTACTATAATGATAACATAAGCACACAAGGCAACTTACACTCATTGGTGGGCACGCACTGCCGATGATGGCACCAGTTGTCGGCGCGACGGGAGGATGAAGGCCGAGGCGGGAGATGGTCGGTTCGGCCACATTCACCAGTAACAGCGGATTATCAGTGAATGAATCCCAGTTGTCTCCGACGAAAGTTTATAAAACTATCCCGTGTAAAATGATCACTACAAAGGCGGGTTTTGGCGGTGATCCTCAACTCTCCATCAAGGTGGCTCTTCACAAAATTAATCCACCTCTTGTTGATATGATAGTTTTTCGGAAATCTAAATAAGGACACCGATCTGTTTTGTACGTGATCGCATCCAGGTAATACGCATTTCCGTGACGAAGGCATAGCTAGCTAGCAAACTGTAGGATGTAATAACTAATAGTACTGACAGTAACTCGCGATTGAGTTGGAAACTGATGTGAATGGGCTCCAGTGCGTCATCAAGTAGGGGCGTGTCCAGGAGCTCAGGGGCTCCAGTGCGTCATCGAGCCCCCCGTTTTAGCCCCGCCCAAAAAATCCGGAACACAGCAATGGTGAAAAACTGTTTAACGGTCTAACTCCACAATTCAGTACTTCACAGTGCACAGTCTTTGTAATATGATTTAGCAATACACTTCTAACATTTATAATGTGTTTAGAATTTTTTTTTAGAATTGCCTTTACAGGGACTTTAAAGAATCTGATCGATAATCAGAATCGTCAATGGCATTATTATTGATAAAATCTTATCAATTCTCATCCCTATGTGAAGACAGTAAAATTATAATCAAACATTAAAGAACATACATGTTTTTTTAATAGTTTTTTTTTTTTAGAGGTAAAAGATTAAAACATTTTGCTAACATGAGGTCTTATTGTGTCACTGTCAGTCTTTTTACATCAGTGCAAAACTAGGGTATGCAGATTAAGACCACTATTCATCAGCATGCATTGATTAATCCCATGGCATGTAGCAAAAAAAAGTTAGTCTGCATGCCTACATTATTTGACTATTATGGCATTTCTTGGATTTTTGCTATCTAAAATAGCCGTTTTATTTTTCTGGTAAATTAAATTCAAAAAGTATCTCGTCTACTCGTTTGTCCACTTCTGTCTTTGTTGACACCCGAAATGTGTGCAAACCATCGACAGTAGCCTATATAATAAGAGGTGCAAACAGAGCGGAAATATTGGGCGGAAATGAACAAAACTTCTATGTTTTGTGGCGGGTTGCAACCATAAAATGACCTAAAACTTAATCGCAATTCATTATTTATTCGGCAAATAACGTTTCCATCAGCGTTTATCGCATAAGCCGTATATCGATCAAGATAAAATCCGATGAGACCGAACATATTTCATTTGAGTCGATATTCATGAAATTCAATCGAATTTTACTGTTTCCATAAGGCATTTTTCATTCGATATCACTTAATTCGAATAAAAACGTGGTGATGGAAACAGCTTGTGTGGTGGAAATGACAGTGAACCCAAGGGACAAGGGTTCTACTTATGAAAAATATAGGAAAATGTGAATAAATATTGCAATATATAATATGTATAATTGAAATAGATATTATTGTATCATTTGTACTTATCTATATTATTTAAATATTTAATTTAGAATTAAGCGAGGTTGAAGGTACAAAGTCTGGCTTAGGGACAGAGGGTAAACCATGCATAAAAGGCCTCATATTATATAATAAAAATAATGACTGAGCCATGATACATTTTTATAAGTTACCCTTAGGGTGAAGTAAAAGAAATGTTTTTTAGATTTTATTATTTCATCCAGGGACAAGAAAAGTACCACAGTTAAAGAATCACCCACAAACACTTAAATTACACTTTTATTTATTTTATAATAATAAAGTTATATGAAATATAAACATTTAATTGTGGCTGTCATAAAAAATAAAATAAAAACTTGCCAGATTTATTCAAACATGCAATAAATATTGAAGAACGTTGAAAATTATAATGAATGTGTAATATAGTGCATATATTTAGCAAAATGCTCCTCTCGAGTTAATTTTCTAGCTGACTAACGAGTTTTTGGTCACTGGATATGGTTTTTCTGAGGTAAATGTGACGTTACATGACATTGTTTACAAGCTGTAAACAACTTTAATAACATCTTTCCAGGGTTGAAACACTAATTGTGCAATTCCATGTGAGATGATACGGATTTCGATAAGTTGTACTCTATCTTTTAACACACTTTCAGATGATCATTCATGTTTATTTCACGCTGTAACTGGTATTATTAAAGCTAGGTTTAAAATCGCTGCGTCCACATGAGCGTGAAGGTACGCGCAGCAAAAATGACGTAATTGCGGTGTGGGCGGTTGTGCGCAAGACACTATTTCGCTTGGTGTGCACAGCTGTGTGCACAGCTTTTTTTTGTAACCATCTGCGGAGACTCCCATACCTGAAATCACGTGTGTGAGCAGAGCGCGTAAGCGCAAGTGTTTTTGTTTATATATTTTAAATATATTTTAAACCTTCATATACCAAAATATATTTCAAAATGTTTTTCAGTGGCAAGAAAATACATTTCCAATCTTATAGTAGCTTACATTTCAACAAAATGCACATGTGGAAAGAACATAGACTAGCAGCGAAAACTAGATATTGTATCCATAATTTAAAATGTGTTAGAAGAATTTTATACTCTTATAGAAAAAACACATTTTTTTCCCTCACGTTTTCCACTTTTGTTCACATATGATCTTCTCAAAAATACAGAGAAAAGAAGTCAAATTACAGTCACTTGATCCTCAGCCTTGTGATGTTTCAAATAAAGCAACTTGGTTTCCTTAAAGTCTGAGCTTTATTAACATCAAAGCTTTTGACTGTACACGCAACACAAATGTGACTAGGCTACTTGGAAAACTGGCAGACTGGGGTTTTTCCTTGAACGTCTGCAACTGTCACATCCTCCTCCTCATTCAAGCATTTCGTTACTGCTAAATGAATTTGCTTTGAAACCACACAAGGTCTTTGTTTAGGCCCTTTCAGGACCGGTGGTGGTGGTGCTGCTGCTGCAGCTGGAGAAACGGACAGCTCGTCCTCCGATCCCTCAGTCTGCACTGTCACAAGCCTTATTAGAAACACTCACAAATGTGTATATAATAATATATAGTAATGTAACAAAGTAGTATATGTATACATGTGTATAAATATGCTTTCCATCAAAGGCACCAATGCAATTTGGAAATTTTTCCTCTATTTTGTCAGTTGTCTTCTGTGAGCTTTAAACTGCCAGCGTTTAATGCATTCATATGGCATATCAACACAATACACACATCAACCACAAATACTTATTTAGGCAAAATACAGTACACAGGATTGTGATAACTGTATAACACACCTGATTTAAGGCACAAATCCGGATGAGAGATGTAAACGTGATCCATTAATGTGCTTTTTTGTCACTGCTGTGGTGATCGGTTGTGTGTATCTTCTATATCAAAATAATTCCAGAGCAGTTTTTTCCCTGCGCATAGGAGGTCCATAGGACGTTTGTTCTGAGCTTTGGAGAGATGCTGGTGGACAATGAAACCGTTTACCACTGCAATGTCACTGAAATGGAAAAATAAAGTCTTGTACCATTTTGTTGTTTTGTGCAGGACATTTTAGTACCCAGTGAGGGCATCTGACAGATCCACACCTCCCATATATTTATTATAGTCTTTCACTGACGCTGGAATTGGGCATTCTGCACCTTTCCCAAACACCCTTGGGATTCTTGACACGCCTAAGGACTGCATCACTGTCAAACACATTGTAACCTCTCGTGTGTCCATCCACTTCACAAAAAGAAGCTTCCCGTCTCTGAATCTTCGTATGGTTCCCCTTTGGACTCTGTGATTGATGTCATTTCCTTTGTTCTGGGGAAGTTGGCTTCATCCGCACAATCCCAGAGTAGCTTGAGAATTCTGTCAATCATATCACTCGGGTGAGTAAAAGTTAACATGGCAGCAGTTCCTCCATCAGTGTGATGAGGAAAATCCTTAAGCAGTTCTTGAGTGTGAACCAATGAATCCGTATCTTCCAGATCCATCTCTGAAAACAGCGAAACACTCTGGAGAAACGATGAGCAGTTCATGACTGACTTCTCTGGGTCTTATGTTTACCATCATCACTTCAGATTTTGCACATGGTGTTCGGCTAAAAGCACACTATGCAAGAATTGTACCTTAATATAACAGCTTCAAAGTCATTTCGGTGGTAAACAAACCATCCTGGCGAATCATCCTGGTAGTAAAGCTTGGGGGGGACGTCGCTGGAAATACCAGCAATGCAAGTTTGAGAGGAGCGCCCCGACAAATCTTGCGAGAATCACAACTTGCTTTACGGCAACGACCTCACACACATCAACAACATATGAAGCACGAAGACTTTTTTTGCATTTCAGACGTGATTCTTGGAAGACTCGACGATGAAAAAAAAATAATGAAAGCGCGGTCGGAAGAGTGTAGGAAAAGGAAGAGAGAATCTGACCGTGTGAGGAACCGGACAAGAGTCCCACTCGGTCAGGCTTTCACTCGTTGGCACGAGCTAAAAAGCAGCACTGGATGCAACAGCGATGCTGACGATCTTGTTGATGGACTAAGTAAATCTCTTATTTGTAAACGACGCTGTTGACGTTGATTCCTGCGATTATCATGAGAACAGTTGTCAATATCTCACATAATTATCAGGACATAAATAAGCCTAGAGGTTGTAAATAGTGTAAACGAGCACAATTTGCGAACTATTATGATAAATTGCAATAATCATGTCTAATGACGTCATAACGGCCAATGTTATGAAATAATGCGACGTACATTTAACTTTATTGATGTCATCTGGCATTTTGTAGTGGTTACATTACAATCAAAAAACACAAATGAAATTATACAGTAGGCCTAGGCTATAGGCCATTTACTTGTGATTTAGCTGCAGTCATGTAAAAACGTTATAAGCCAGCAAACGTGGTAGGCTACTTTATTATTATTTAATTATATTTATTATAGTGGAGCGGCTAAGTGATATAATCGTTCAGTTTATGATACAAGCGTGAAAATTGGCATGAGCAGTCTCCATGGGTCACTTGACAAGAAAATTGTCCGAGCCACTTGAAATTTCAAGATGGCCGACACCTTAGTGGAGCAGTTAAGTGATATAGTGGTTTATTTGGTGATACAAGCATGAAAATTGGCATGAGCAGTCTCTGATGGTCACTAGACAATAAGCCACCCACAGCTACTTGAAATTTCAAGATGGCGGCCATTTTTCAAGATGGCCACCACCAGTGGAGCAATTAGGCTTAAGAAATCATTTACTTGGTGATACAAGCATGAAAATTGCCATGAGCTGTCTCAAAGGGTCATTTGACAAGAAACCGCCCACAGCAACATAAAATTTCAAGATGGCAGCAATTTTTCAGGATTACTGCCGCCCGCCATGTGGATCTTTAAATGATACATTTTCTCAGAAATGTATTGGGTTCCTCAAAAGACTGTCAAGAGAGGTAGTTTGACTGTGTTTTGTCTGACTCCTCACCCATGACCTGTCCATTTTGGTAAAGCCTGTCAGGAGTTGCCTCCCACCGGCATAGCTCTCAGGGTTCTTTAAGGTACACAAGCTCCCTTACCACGACAAGGTAACAAGTGACCCACAGAGACTGCTCATGCCAATTTTCATGCTTGTATCACCAAATAAACCACTATATCACTTAACTGCTCCACTAAGGTGTCGGCCATCTTGAAATTTCAAGTGGCTCGGACAATTTTCTTGTCAAGTGACCCATGGAGACTGCTCATGCCAATTTTCACGCTTGTATCATAAACTGAACGATTCTGCCAAACATAAGCACTTAGCCGCTCCACTATTATAACACATGACAAAAAAAATGAAACACTCAGCGGTACTTCCTCCATAGTCTGGTCCTGATGAAATCATCTGTCAGCAATAAGCTGCATTTTAACGCTGACATACAAAGATTCCGCTCCTCTAAATAATAATAATAATAATAAATTTATTTTTATAATGCGCCTTTCTCAAACTCAAAGCGCTACAGGATACAAAGCAAAATCAAACAATCAACATTGCATCAGAACAAGTGTATATAAAAAAATAAAATAAAAAAAACAATTTATAAATTAAAAGCAGTAGTAAAAAGATGAGTCTTAAGAAGTTTCTTAAAACAATCCACAGAAGAAGCATTTCTGATGGGTGCAGGTAAAGTATTCCATAACTTTGGCGCAATACAGGAAAAGGCTCTTCCCCCCATAGTTTTTAATTTAAAACGAGGCTGCAACAAACAGAGAGAGACAGCAGAGCGGAGAGAACGAGCAGGAATGGATGGTGTAACCAAATCACAGATGTAATCCGGAGCCAACCCATGTACAGCTTTATAAGTTAAAATCAGAATTTTAAAATCAATACGTGACTGAACTGGAAGCCAATGCAATTGCTGGAGCACTGGTGTGATGTGATGGCGTGAGGATGTGTGAGTCAAGACGCATGCGGCCGAGTTCTGGATATATTGCAACCTCTTAATAGAGTTTGCTGGTAGACCCACAAAAAGAGAATTACAATAATCAAGTCTCGATGTGATAAAGGCATGGATAAGCCTCTCTGCATCAGGCCTAGAGAGAAACGGTCTGATACGTGCTATGTTCCTCAGGTGAAAAAAAGCCACCTTCGTTATATTTTTAAAATGTGAATTAAAAGTAAGCTGGGTATCAAAGATCACACCCAGATTACGGACCTGGTCAGAAGGGGACAGCTGGGTATTGTCAACTGAGATTCTAAAATCCTTACATTTACCAACATTCACTGAAGTTCCAATTAATAAGACTTCCGTTTTAGAGCAGTTTAGTTTAAAAAAATTGAGTTTCATCCACCCTTTGATTTCCAGCAAACAATCAGACAGTATCGAAGAGGAAGAATTAAGATCAGGTTGAGAGCTGATATAAATCTGGGTGTCGTCTGCGTAACAATGATAGCTTAGGCCATACTTCTGAATGATCTGCCCGAGAGGCAGCATATAGATACTGAATAAAACAGGACCCAAAACTGACCCCTGAGGGACACCCTGACACAAAGGAATAGTTTGAGACCTGTTAGAACCCAGGTAGACAAATTGGGAGCGATCTGAGAGGTAAGATCTGAACCAGTTCAAAACAGTTCCAGACAGACCAGTCCACTTTTGCAGTCTGTCCAATAATATACCGTGACATATGGTATCGAATGCAGCAGTAAGGTCTAGCATGACCAAAATGCCACAAGCCCCAGAGTCAGCTATAACGAGGAGATCATTCAGAACCCTGACAAGAGCAGTCTCTGTACTGTGTCCAGATCTAAACCCGGATTGAAATCTTTCTAAAAGGCTATTTGTACAGAGATGAATATGGAGTTGGCCAGCAACCACACGCTCTAGCACTTTTGCCAGAAAAGGTAAATTAGAGATCGGTCGATAATTTGACATATCGGTGATGTCACTCCCAGCTTTTTTAAGAACTGGTGTAATCACAGCCATTTTTAGAGCAGAAGAGACAATCCCTGTATTGAGTGAAGCATTAACAATAGCAATGATGTGTGGTAAAATGACAGGAAGACAATTTTTTAAAACAGTTGTAGGTAATGGATCAAGTATGCAAGTAGTAGAGTTCATTGACAAGACAAGTTTAGAGATTGAATCAAAGTCAACAGCATTAAAACTTGAAAAAGCTGGACTAGAGAGATTAGGAGGATGCACCTCAGCAAGCTCAGGAGCATCCTCACAGGAAATAACATTATGAATATTCTCAATTTTAGTTGAAAAAAATTTGAGAAATTCATTACACTGCTCAATGGTGGAACAGTTAAAGTCACTGGGTGGTTTAGTTAGATTATTGACTGTTCTAAATAGAACACGTGGATTTGAAATGTTGCTACTAATAATAGTAGAATAATATGCCCCTTTTGCAGCTTTGAGAGCATTGTGATACTCAATCTGATGTTGATCAAACATCAATCTATGAACTGTCAGACCAGATTTTTTATATTTCCGCTCCAGTTGCCTGCCTAACGCCTTCAATTTGCGCAACTCAGATGTGTACCAAGGAGATGACCTTTTAAAAGACACAGCACGTTTTTTTAAAGGAGCAAACTCATCCAGAATAGATGTAAAAGCAGCATTATACTGGTCGGTAGAGGCCGCAACTGGTAAGTCAGCCACAGTATGACTAAGAAGATCAAGATCAATATCACGGATTTTCCTGAAGCAGATAACACGATCTTTCACAGTCTGCAAAGAAGGAGGAGACAAATTGAACGTGAGGAGCTTGTGATCACTTATACATACATCAGTACACTCCAGTTGATCAATGGATACTCCTGAAGTGCAGACCAAATCTAATATATGACCGTGTTTATGTGTTGGGAAGTTAACATGCTGAGTGAAGTTAAAGCATTCTAGTGCATCCATGAGGCACACAGCATTATTGCAACCCAGATTGTCAACATGAACATTTAGATCACCAGTTAAAAGAATTGCCGGACAGAGTGCACTGGCAAGTGTCAAACACTCAGTGAATTCAGAGAAAAAATCAGAGTTAAGTTTGGGAGGACGATAGATAATCAACACAAGAACTGATGAAAGACCAGTCAGCTTGAAAGCCAAGCATTCAAATGATGAAAAGCAAGGCAGTGAAATCTCAGTTACTGTGACATCAGACCTATAAATGACCGCAAGACCGCCACCGCGGCCAGTGAAGCGCGGCCGGTCAAGAAAAGTGTAGCCAGGCAGAGCACACATGTTTAGATTGAGATAGTCATTAGGCTGATGCCAAGTTTCACAAAGGCAGAAAAAGTCAAGTTTTTTGTCCAACACAATGTCACAAAGTGAAGCCGCTTTGTTGTTTATGGAGCGAGTGTTCAGATGAGCAAACCTGATTGTCTCAAGGCGGACATCACAGCTGGGTGAAATCGTCTTCTGAAGGTAGGAGAAGTTAGCAGAGCAGACATGACGCGCAGATAAATGGCGACGATCCAAACTGTGAGACCAAACTGTGTTTATATCTGCTCCGCTTGAATTCAGATTTCGGCGGGAGCCACGATGACTGTACTTAGGTCGCCGGAGAAGTTGTAGCGATCGCAAATGTACTTGCGAAACACCAGTGACCGGGGTCACAGAGTGACGGAGTTGTAAAAGTTCAGTGGCAGAGTATTTGAACATGCTGCTCTCCGGAAGGTTGAAGTGAATAGTGCTGTAGACTCCAAGTAATGCCAGTAAAAAAATAAATAAAATAATGCAAGGCATAATAGCAGATATCAGCCGATTTAACATCAGCCAACAACAAAACACTTTCACGCGCTGAAGGAGAAGCGGCAGCCACAGTGCGCCAGCGTCCTCTCCCGTGCAGCCCAGTGTGCAGCCCTAAAACTCATCAAGGTCAGCCATCTTGAACTGAACACTGGTCGGCCAAGAAAGTCAGCTCTACACATGTACACTGATGATTTCTGGAGAATCTGTCATATCTTACATCAATCTGACAATAAGATACTTGCACATATAAAACTCTGGGTGACAATCATCCCCTTCTGCACACAGTTTATCAGAAAACTGAGCGACAGCAGCGCTGACACTTACCTGGTCAACCTGTAAATAATCATTCATGGAATTAGGCTGCTGGTCAAAATTAGTGTTAATGCATTTTGAAATGTAAGTGGGATTAATGTCGATTAAATACTACAACTATGGTAAACAGAATGGAACAATTTTTTAGAACAGAAAAATAGAATCAAAAGTGATAAATAGAGTGTAGACAAATATAAATAGTGACAACAATATAGCCTATATATTTCATATTGTAGATGTCGGTGGGCAACATAAGCCTATTCCCCGGGGAGCAGGGCGATAACAAAAAAATAAAATAATATATTAGAAATATATTGGGTGCAATGAAGCTGATTATTTTTACTATTCTATTGAGGAATGAGACAATGAAGAGCGTTTCTCGGTCGTGTGAGCGAACACTAATTGCGCGAGTAAATTTGTGGCTGAGTGGTAGAACAAGGTTTCGATCATTTTAGTTGACACAGGTTCAAATCCTGAACAAACTTGACTAGGCTACTGTCATTTTTATATTAATGTACACTGCTCAAAAAAATTAAAGGAACACTTTGAAAACCCATCAGATCTCAATGGGGAAAAATATCATGCTGGATATCTATACTAATATGGACTGGGTAATGTGTTATGAACGAAAGGATGCCACATCGTTTGATGGAAATGAAAATAATCAACCTACAGAGGATTGAATTCAAAGACACCCCGGAAATCTAAGTGAAAAAATGATGCAGCAGGCTTGTCAATTTTGCTGAAATTTCATTTCAGCAACTCAAAATGGTTCTCAGTAGTTTGTATGGCCCCCACGTGCTTGTATGCATGCCTGACAACGTCGGGACATGCTCCTACTGAGACGACGGATGGTGTCCTGGGGTATCTCCTCCCAGATCTGGGCCAGCGCATCACTGAGCTCCTGGACAGTCTGAGGTGCAACCAGGTGATGTCAGATGGACCGAAACACAATGTCCCAGAGGTGTTCTATTGGATGTAGTTCAGGTGAGCGTGGTGGCCCTTCAATGGTATCATTCCTTCATCCTCCAGGAACTGCCTGCATGCTCTCGCCACATGAGGCCGGGCATTGTTGTGCACCAGGAGGAACCCAGGACCCACTGCACCAGCATAGGGTCTGACAATGGATCCAAGGATTTCATCCCAATACCTAATGGCAGTCAGGGTGCCATTGTCTAGCCTGCAGAGGTCTGTGCGTCCCTCCATGGATATGCCTCCCCAGACCCTCACTGACCCACCACCAAACCGGTCATGCTGAACGATGTTACAGGCAGCATAACATTCTCCACGGCTTCTCCAGACCCTTTCCTGTCTGTCACGTGCTCAGGGTGAACCTGCTCTCATTTGTGAAAACCACAGGGCACCAGTGGCGGACCTGCCAATTCTGGTGTTCAATGGGAAATGCCAATCGAGCTCCCTGGTGCTGGGCAGTGAGCACAGGGCCCACTAGAAGACGTCGGGCCCTCAGGCCACCCTCATGAAGTCTGTTTCTGATTGTTTGGTCAAAGACATTCACACTAGTGGCCTGCTGGAGGTCATTTTGTAGGGTTCTGGCAGTGCTCATCATGTTCCTCCTCGCACAAAGGAGCAGATACTGGTCCTGCTGATGGGTTAAGGACCTTCTACGGCCCTGTCCAGCTCTCCTAGAGTAGCTGTCTGTCTTCCTGGAATCTCCTCCATGCTCTTGAGACTGTGCTGGGAGACACAGCAAACCTTCTGGCAATGGCACGTATTGATGAGCCATCCTGAAGGAGCTGGACTGCCTGCGCAACCTCTGTAGGGTCCAGGTATCGCCTCATCCTACCAGTAGTGACACTGACCCTAGCCAAATGCAAAACTGGTGAAAAACAGTCTGAAACGATGAGTAGGGAAAAAATGTCAGTGGCCTCCACCTGTAAAACCATTCCTGTTTTGGGGGTTGTCTCACTGTTGCCCATCTAGTGCACCTGCTGTTAATTTCATTAACACTAAAGTAGTTGAAACTGATTACCAACCCCCTCTGTTACTTAACTGACCAGATCAATATCCCAGGAGTTTAACTGACTTGATGCTATTCTCTGATTAAAAAGTGTTCCCTTTATTTTTTTGAGCAGTGTATTTTATATTAATGCAGAGAGATTTGTCTAGTTCTAAAACTCTGTTACACCATATCGGTTCTCTTACGAGAGGTTCTCTCGTATTGCGTAAGTTGCTTACGCTTCGGGTAAATTCATCTTTTCTTGAGATATGAAGCAAAAAAATTATCTTTAATTTTTGTATATATTGTCAACGCAGTGCAGCAGCTAGCAGACCTAGAGCGGCTGAGGCCCGCGTGACGTCACGCCCAATGGGGGTAATAAAATTACCATGCATTTCAATTTTACACTAAGGAACAAATATTATCCAACAGAATGACTGAATTTACATCTGTATAATAATTCCAATCGTAATTTCAAAAGCACTTCTGTTGAAAAAAAAACATGTATTTTGGGGATCCCTATACTAAAAGAGTTTTTATAAACATGGTTTTAAGCAAGGTGCGATTTGCCAGGGGGGATGGGGATTTCCTTCTGGTTTAAACATCTCTGCTTCTGCAGAATTATTTTAAAATCTTGCTCTAATTAAATGTATTTGAATGAATTAATGAATTAAAATATAAAAACGATATTTTTCCGTTTTAGTTCATAATTATTCGATAAATGTTATTTAGTTTAACAGCAGCACGAAGCACTGTGGTTCGAGATTTATTAAAAAAAAGCTTTATTCACAAATAACTGGTTGTAAGGATCCAAAGATCCCAGTGGAATTTAATATTGAGTTGAACATTTTTAAATGTTCATGACAACAAATTAACATGCGTTTGAAGATTGTATTTAGTTTTGCTTGGAAAAACCTGGCCCAAACCAAAGTAGCATTTTAATTCTTCAATTATTAAAATAATGAAATATTTAATTAATAAACTTTTATGACCAAAATATCACTACATGTAGCCTAAATTATTTAATTCCTTCATTATCAACACTGTAATAGTGGCTTTATTGTGGGGGTGCAGGAGTGTGAATCGCCCCTCTTTCATATGGAGAGTGTTGGATAGCCAGCCTGATGATACAGAGCAGGCAAAAGCAAAATTCCTTTCAGGATAAATCTCTCGATGTGTCCAAATGTAGGCTCTATAGCCTATTGTAGTTTTTTAAAGGTTTTTTTACACACAACTTCAATTGAAGTGTTCAATCCAGTTGTTTCAACTTTTCGTAGAGTTTTAAAATGTGTGAGCAGTGTGTATGATTGTCAACAATCTGGCATTATCTAAACATGAACTGTTGTAGAAACACGTTCATGCCAAGAAACAAATGGGAGTGAGCAGCAGATACAGAGCGCTTTAATTCGTGATCAACCTCGTTTTATTGTAAGGCGAATTCAACTAGGCATTCTGTGTCTTTGAAGCAACAAAGGCTAAAATAATTTGTTACAGTTTTTTTTTTTTTTTTTTTTTTCGTAATTTGTGTGGATGACACGCAGCTACATATACGGTATTATTAGCATGTATGTTATGTTTTTACCCTGAAATGTTTAATTTCGAGAGAGACTCGGCACGCGCAGTGAGGGAGACAAAAGAAACTTGCAGTGAGGGAGACAAAAGAAACTTGCAAAAAAGAGATCCAGCACATCCGTGAGAGAGAGGCAAAGAAAAACGCCAGTTCTTAATTTATGTTGCTTTGAACTATTATCATTTTGTACTATTTTAATTGTTTAATTTTGCAGCAACTTCTTTGGCAATACAAACATGCGGGAACGGCGGTGGTAAAAGTATTATTCTGGTTGAGTACAAACTGTATGTATGCATTTGTATATGTGTGTGTGTGTGTGTATGAAAAAACGTCTCCTAAATGAAAGCTGTGGAACCCAGTGTCACAAAAAAGATTTGTATATATGTATTATAGTTCATTTTTCAACTTTAAAGTGTTAGTTTCTTTCGTTTGTGAATTTTCAGATTTTTTCTAAATAAAAATCAGTACCTTTATTCCTGTTAAATTCTATTTACAAATTCAACACACACAGTAATGGTCAATAACTAATTTATTGAAAGCCATATTTTTTTCTGAAAAAGGTGACACCTTGCACTTGAAGATAGCACATTGTTTTAGAATTTTAGTCTAAAAAACAAAATATGTGAAAATCCCCTATTTTAGCTTCAGGTTCTAAAGGGTTAAATGGAAAATGGTGGCAGTTGCAGAAAAAAAAGATCCTGTTCAACGGCCTGACATCATCCAAAAAATCTAAATTTATAGGTTATCTATATCTAATCAAATGTTTTTAAAGTATGAGAGGCTGTGCTGTATCGTGAATAAGTCACGGCTGAAGGGCGTTGTTAGGCACGATCAAAGCGGAGTCAGCCGTGACTTATTCACGATACAGCACTTGCTTTTATAAAACGGTAACCACACAATACAAATATTAAAGCCAACTTTCATGAAGTAAAATCACTAAAAAGCTTTCCTGCCGCTGGAAAAAAATAGTCCCTGCAACAGAAGTTACATTATTTCACCATTAGATGGTGACAAATACTGTCTTTATGAGTGAGTCAGTCAGTAGAGAAGACTTTTATATTGAAAGGACTCAAACTTGTTGTGAACACGGAGAAGCAAGACGCAACTGTCAAATGGCTAGCGTGTCACTATCAGGGCACGGAAAACCCCTTAACTGTTAAAAGGACAAGAT
This sequence comes from Vimba vimba, assembly GCA_022828995.1. Lineage (NCBI taxonomy): Eukaryota > Metazoa > Chordata > Actinopteri > Cypriniformes > Leuciscidae > Vimba > Vimba vimba. Next base: position 29,619,176 of record CM040821.1, read on the forward strand.
ATCGCTGCGGACATTCAAACTTTTCAAAGATCAAATATTTTTTACTACGAAAATAGCACTGACCTGAAGGAAAATGCTATATCTACTGTAAATGCAGGTACACTCGCTTACTCAATCTCTCACAATGCTCTACTCCAGTGGTTCTCAAAGTGTGGGGCGCGCCCCCCAGGGGTGAGATCAGCAGAAAAAACTACATTACTACGGCGTTCAAGTGCGTGAAAGCGGTTAGCGCTCTGCCTTTATAAAGCAGCAACGAAAGGCAATTGCACTGAATAATTCTTCTTCAGACTGTTGGAACAAGCCCAACATAGAAGTTGCTCGCCATAGAAATACACCTCTTCAGTGGACCGAATCACAAGCTGCTATTGTGAACGCGGCACTCCGCTGCTGTGCGTTCCGGTGAGAAGACCAACAAGAAGCCGAGCTCGTGAGGCACTCTCCAAAGCTGCTATTTATTGGCGCTTTTATATAGTGTCTATCCAAAGCATCACTTAACTATTTAAATGTTGTTGTTTATTTAAATTAAAAGTTCAAGTTCTGGTCTATTATTCTCTCTTACTGTTATGATTTTTTTAAAGGTTTAAAGGGGGGCGTGACCAAAAACATTTGAGAACCACTGCTCTACTATTCCTACGCCCCATGACGCTTTGCTCGAATTATGGGCGTGACTTCCGGCGTGTACTGTCACTGAACCGGAACCGACGTGTTCCACGGTTACGGTCACAAGCGGTAACTTAAACATGTGGGAACACAGCTTGTTACACCTCAAACAGAATAATGTTATTATACCTCTGCCTTCTACTGTTGGGGGATGGGAGGACGACCTGAAGAAGTGGCCTCAGATAACTTATATGAGTATATTTAGCTACTTTATTGCTACGGACGGTGAAGTGATGAACAATCTGAAAAGCTCCGAGGCTTATCAGTACTTCCACAGCAATAAAGTCGGTCGCGTTTTATTAAAGGAGGTGGGACACAATCTTGTCTATCTTAAAGCAGACATAGAGCCTAGTCAGAGCCTTAAAGTTCCACATCACCAGGCCTGGGTTTTAGTTTCATCGTCAGGTGAAATACAAACGGCAGGGTGTTCATGTGTTGCGGGACCAGGGCGATCTTGCAGCCACGCAGCTGCAATATTTTGGAAGGTAAAATGTTGATACTTCGGATAGTTTTGTAATGTCAGTTTGTCTGTTACATCTTAATAAATTGTTATAAAAGTTTCTGCATTAGATTAATACATTATTAGCTAACTGTGTGAATAGTAGGTCTATGTATATGCACATTTATGAAAGAATTGTACTCTAAATTGTAATGTAGACATGCATTTTCTGTAAAGCTGCTTTTAAATGATTTGTATTGTTAAAGGCAAATAAATAAATGTGGATTTTACATACAAATAAATGTGAATTTAATTGAATCATCTTGCAACTGCTGAGTGTATTTTATAATGGAACATTTTCTTATGTAGGTTGAGAATGCAGTCAGACAGGGAAAGACAGGGATATCATGTACTGATGTGCAGAGGAAGTGGAATGCAGGCACAAGACAGAATGTAGAGCAGAAAAAGGTGAAGCACATTAATTTCAAACGTCATAAACCAGACCACATTCATCCAGGCTCATCAGCACCAGATCCCCTAAGTGTGTCATCCACAGAAGCACCCCCCAAACTTTTCAAGGATCACTCAGAATTTAAAACTTATGTCAGTTCTTCTGTGATGGCCCCACTATTTAATCTACAGACGGATGGTCTCCTTCAACTGTGTTACAGATTAGATGTAGAGAATAATGAGTCTTCTAAGAGCCAGCGTGATCTACAGATACCACATACAGAACATGGAACAGCACTAACCTGTAAGAAGTGTCTCACTTTTTATGAGACCTATATTCAACTAAGCCCTGCTCAGATGGAGAAGTTGACTGAAGAGACACAGGTACAGAGTGCATCACAACTGTGGCATGATGCAAGGAAGCTGCGACTGACTGCGAGCACAGCAAAGAGAGCCCCCAAACGGAGCACTACTAACCCACAAAAATTCCTGAATGAACACTTGCATCCCACCTTCACTGGCAATACTGCAACTAAATATGGAAAAGAAAATGAGGACATAGTCATACAGCTCATGGAGGCTCATGGGCACACTGTGGAGAGGAAAGGCCTGGTGGTGTGTCCTGACTAGAGCCCTGCGCGGGACTGTTTTCTTCATCCCGCCCGCGCCCGCCGAATTTCTGACCATTATCGCCCGCTCCCGCAACGTATGTGTTACACTCCCGCCCGCTACCGCAATTTGTATGTCCACTCCCGCCCGCACCCACAAAACTCTGAGAATTTATTCCCGCACAATAATAAAGATGCATTGATTTTGTGTCTTCTCCCGTCCCGCAGGAAAAAACACGTATTTGTATTGCTATTATTAAAGAGATTCATGGGGTTGTTTGTTTCGTTTCCTTGGCCGGCATGTATTCTGGACACATTACACACAGGACAATGGAGGAAATCGAGTGTATGCTGTTTTTGGATGGTTTTGTTTTTTGCTGGTTTTTTTATTCAGGATACTCCGTCTGGCGCGTGATGACGCAGTGAATAGTGATGATTCTCTCTGACCAATCAGCAGTCTGCCGTGTTTTCACGTCACATTTTAGTATCGCCTCAGCTCGCCCAGAACCTCGCCGGAGGTGGTACGAAAAAAGTACCTGGAAGCAGATACAGTTACAACTTTTACACAGTGGAAAACCAAACAAAGCCGAGCCGAGCTGGTACTGTGTAGTGGAAAAGCGCCATTATTGACATCTCCATCATGTCACTAGGCTACCTCCCGATCCCGCAGTGTTTTTTTTAGCCGCCCATTCCCGCCCGCAGCAAAGTTCAAACCGCCCGCTCCCGTGAGATTTGCATTGGGTCCCGCAATAGTCCTGACCATCCCTGGTTTGGAGCCAGCCCAGATGGAATTTTGGACTCAACACAGCTTCTTGAGATAAAGTGTCCCCTAAAGAGTGCCATGTCACTTGCAGAATTTCTTAGTTGGCCAAATGGTGACATCAGATGCTTAAGTGATGGGAAGTATCTCATCCTTCCCAATGGGCAAAGTGGACACTACCTCCAGGTGGGTGAATTTTTCTTTTTTTTTTTTAAGATTTGAACTAATGGGAGAGATATTTGTTGATACTCATTATAACAAAATGTAAGCCATTTTATTTTACATTTATTCTTCCAGATCCAGCTGACAATGATGTGCCTGGGGCTGCAGAGCTGCCTGTATGAGTTTCTTTCTTCAGCTGAACGCAAATGAAGATATTTTGAAGAATGTCAGAAACCAGACGGTTAAGGGAACCCATTAAATTTCATAGTAGAAAAAAATAATACTATGCAAGTCAATGGCTACTGTCAACTGTCTGGTTTCTGACATTCTTCAAAATATCTTCATTTGTGTTCAGCTGAAGAAAGAAACTCATAAAGGTTTGAAACAACTTAAGGGTGAGTAAATGGTGACAGAACTTTCATTTAATTTCTGAAATTTAAATTTCCTTTAACCTCAGAAAATGTTGAAAATGTTGTAAAATGGTCTAAAATCAAACTCCATTTAATTACATGCTGAATTTAACAACAGCAAGACAACAGGAAAAAACCACAGCACACTGTTTAATGCTAAACAAGGCCAAACCCGGTGTTGACAGAGCGGAGACATGCAGGATGAAATGACTGAGGGGGCATGTGAAATCGTCAAGGGGGCTTAACTGTATACCATCAATGAATAATACACACTGAGAACTCGCTTTGGAACGACGCTTTTTGAATGCAGCGCTCCCTAAAACACTCCATATGCAACTGCACAGGTAACCAGAAACTGACTAGCAAAGTTTAAACAGTAATAAAAAGATAAGCCCGCATCATTTATTATGCATATTAACCCTTTCGCGCTTAAGTTTAAAATATTATAAGTGACTCCCCAGAGTGAGTTTTTTTTTTCAAGGCGACCAAACGGTCCCCCTTAATGTTTCCATGGCGATGCATCATATTTGTCACGTGACACACCGCAGCCACAATAACACTGTATGACAGATGTATCGCTTTTATTTCCTTTTTTCTTTTTATTCTAAATATTCACAAACTTGATTACCATGTCATCAACTATCTGATAATCCGATTCTCAAAAATGTGTAAGGGAGTGTGTTTGGTCATTTAAAAACCTTTATAAATAATCTTGATCTTGATTTTGATTTATGATTTTGATTTTGATTTATAACGTGAGATGGGCGCCACCATGTTTCTTTGCGCCACAGTTCAGAGAGTCCTGTCAGTCATCAGTCATCAGTTTCTCCCGAAATACATGTAAGAAAGTGGCCGGTGGTGAACTGTGAGAAGAATAGAGTAAACTTGATAGTTATTTCCACTATGTCTGTCTGATATGAATAACACACGTCTGCAAATTATATTTGAATAAATTGTAAAATACACACTGATGTCTGTGGAAGCAGCAATAACAAACTCCAAATGTATTGTTTTACTAGTGCTTATGTGCTTATGTGTATTTAAATGTCTGAAACCTAAAATAAACATTATGAGGTTGAAAACACTGCATAGTTGTGATATATGACAGCGCTGAGCTCGTCCGTCTCTGGCCCAGCGCCAACCAACACCCGAAAGCACAGTTTGAATCTGGCAGTTCTGTCACGTCACTGAACATTCTAAATCCAATATGTGGGGCCTTACTCTCAGGGGCACAGAAATAAACTAGTTGGCAATTATTTGAATTAAGGTCAAAGACAATTCTAGTGATATCATAAACATTTCTAGCAGTAAGAAAGAGTGCCTGAAACGTTGCTTGATTTGGCTTAGGTGTATGTCATTTCTCCCGCTAGGTACCAACAATAATGTGCCTCCGTTGCTTCACATTTGTCACCAGCTGCTTCAGGTCAGAGTGCTATTACATATTTTTTTCATGATGGGCAACAATGGATCTACGACACCAAACATCCACGTCAAAAGGCTATAAGTGATTCCCTTGTAAAATATCTTATCATTAGCTGTTGCTTGCCTCTCTCCATTGTTTACAATGAAGACTTCAGGCACTTCCTTCATGTCCTGGATCCTCAGTATAGGCCTATAGCAAGATCCACTATCTCCTCTGTGACCATTCCAGGAATGGTAAAAGTTCAGAAGGAATGGATAAAGAGCCAGCTGGCAGAAGCATTGAGTTTTGCTGTTACTACAGATATTTGGAGTGATCGCAAGATGCAGTCATTTCCTTGTATAGTGACAGCACACACAGTGACTGGAGTAAACCATGAACTCAGCCTTCAGTCAAATCTTCTTATCTGCCAAAGAGTCCATGGCAAACACACCGGAGAGAAGATTGCATTGATGTTTGAATGCTGTGCTGAAGAGTATCTGATTAAGAATAAGATCAACTTTGTCCTCACTGATAATGTGTCCAACATGAGGAAGGCATTCCAGGCCAGCTTTCCACCAGAGGAAGATGAGGCTGCAGAAGTTCATGATCCCAGGACATTCATGATCCCAGGAGGCAGTCAATGCCACTTTGGATGAGAACTGTAAGATGCAGAGACTGTTGTGCTTCACACATTCGCTGTAGTTCGTCATAAAAGATGGTCTTAAAGAAGCCAGTGGGCTGTCAGGCACCCTAGCCAAGCTGTCGCGTGCAGCCAATCTCCTCCACAGTGGCACCTCGTTTAAAGACTGCTTTGAAGCATAATTCGGTGATGCAACAATTCCAACAGCAAATGCTATGTGATGGAATTCCACTTTGAAGCAAGTAAAGGCTTATGTTAATTTTTAAATAAAAAAGCTAGCCTATGTTTTGGACTCAGAGGGGCACAAAAGTCTAATCCTATCACAGCGAGAATATGCTCAGCTAAAAGAACTGAAGAACCTGACACAGGGAGAGAAAACTGTCACTGTCAGTGTTGTTGTGCCCTGTGTCCTCACTCTGCGACTGTATTTAGAGTATACTCACTGAGACCGAAATTTTTTCATAATTTTGCATGTTTTTGACTGTTGAAGCGAAAGTGATAATCCACGAAAACCGTCTATCAGAGAGCGTGTAAGTAGGCTACTGAGTAGTTTGTTTTCATGCAAAGAGTTCAAAAGATAACATCCATTCAATCTTTTTAGAAATAAGGTCTGAAAATGTTTTAAATATAAAGTAAAAAATAATAGATTCACCATTTGTGATGTGACAGCGAGCTATAATGCACACACGTGTTTTTTAGATGTTGAATTCATTATCAAAATCTGCCAAACTTCCCATACTACTTATGAATAGGATGTCTACTTCATAAATTGTATGACAAATGTGGAAATAATGGTTCAGATCACTCAAACCACATATGGAAATGGAGGTGCCCTTATATGGGCAGTAATGGAGTCTGGTTGTCTCCTATTGAAAAAGTTTGGTACTGTGCCCAAACAAAATCTTACTGAAAGCTATTTTTTTGAGATATCAACCTAAAATTTGAAACACAACTTGTTCAGATTTTCAGAACCCCTCACTTAAGGGGTTAAAGAAAGGTTTTTTTCAAAACAAAACTTAATGAAGCTGGTCAAAATCATGTCTGACCCACTCCTCCTGATATATATTGCGCATCCTATTTTACTCTTGCTGTTCACTTTTCATATCAACATAGATGGAAAAAATGGCTACAACACATATAGTAGGCCTACAGATTTTATTTGTACAAATTGCACATTCATTTAATTCTGAATTGTGCACCCATAAGTTGAAAGGCATTTGTTTATGCATAATTGTGTGTGCATTTATTAATCATTAGGATACTAAAATCATAATAATTGATTCGGGCATTCGGTTCTGATTAATTCGGTTCGAGAAATCTCCAACGGGGGGGGGGGGGGGGGGATTCGGTTCTGATTAATTCGGTTCGAGAAATCTCCAACGGGGGGGGGGGGGGGGGGGGTTGGTGTTTCTGATTAATTCGGTTCGAGAGTAGAGATAAAATCCCGAGGCACACACGCAAGGTCTCTCGCTCCCTCTCTCTGCCGTGCGCGCGCTGCGCTTGCGCGCTCTTGCTTCCGGGAGATTTTAACTGATTTGCGGGCATCAGGGAGCCGCTATCAATATGCGGGAGACTCCCGGAACTTCCGGGAGACTTGGGATGTCTGTATGTGTGTATTCTGGCTCAAAACACTCAGGCATGACGGCGTAACGTTACGATTATAACGTAAGACTATAGATAAAAAGACAGACGTTAGCTTCAGTAAAGTTAGCTTCAGTCATTGAGAGAAAAGTTATGACGTCGCATGTGCGCCTTCTGGGTTTGTAGTCTTTGTAATTACGTATTTTCACAGTCTTATACCTCAGCAATTTTACATCAAGCTGCGACTTTCTTGACTTTAAAATGTATCTTTTAAATTGACAAACATCATATGTGTAAATCAGGGCACAATTCAAACGAGATCAAAATATTTGTTGTCTCTCGCCATTGACTACCATACAATATTTTTCTGAAATAAGGTCCCATGGTGGTCGACCGGAAGACTTAGGCTCTCTATACTATGTACAAAAAATCAGATGAGCCCAGAATATGAACGCAACACGTTTAATTACACGTTAAGCATTTTCCTCCCATAGAAAACCATTATAAGAACCTTAATGTGGCTTAATGCAGATTAGAATGTCCCCTTATTATGTCAAAATAACAGATATTATGTCAAAATAGCGACTTAATATCTCGAAATAACGAGATAAGTTTTCTTTTTTTTTCTTCACCCTGCGGTTCAGGGCTTCCATAGAATACAGCCTGAATATAATTGCTTCCAGAAATTATTTTTGGGGGTGCTATCGCAACCTAGTCTCACTGCAGTTCAAATTTAATCTATTGATTCGTGTTCGCAAACACGAATTTTCCCTTTTTTTCGTGTCACTCAGCACGACTTTCAATCTAATGTTTTTCACTAGGAAGTATATTTCGTGTCTGCACCACGTTTTTCTTTCTGCCAATCTGGAAAATTGCTTTTTCTCATTTGTCATTAATTTTTTTAGACTTTAAGCACTACATTACTCAACATTTAATCAGACTATTTTTGTCCTTATTTTTATTGCTTTATATTCTGTAGGCTTCTCGCCATTAGCTAAACCATCGTCCGTGGTTCCTTCCAGTCAAAATATAGTAAATATATTCAATTAACAAGACTGCGGAGTTGTGCTACGGCTACCGCTTCTAAATGTTGCTGTTTATTTTTTGAGAAATACCGTTTTTCCATCAGTTTGGGGTGTCATCTAACGGAAATCTACAGTACCCATGAGCCTTATCAACTGATATGACCATCAGTTTAAATTGTTTCTCTTTCGATCGTGAGAACGGGGGATTTGTTTTGGACATTAATTCAATTAAAATAAATAAATTTAATTAATTAATTGACGCCAGTGTCACAGGCCGGGATGGGCCAAGCTAGACTGCACCCACCCCTGAACCAGGACCACCTCGAGGAGCGTGTCAGAGGGAGGAGTCGGAGACAGAATAAATTGAACAAGTTTTATTTCGAAGTAAAAGCAAATTAAAAATCCTAATCTAAAATCTTCTTCCTTGTTGCCCTCAGGGATCGAGGGTGAACGGTGCAGTGGCCGGGGTCTCTCCCACCCTCTTCCTCAGTGCGGACCCTGCAGTGGATGGACGGCGAACGGGTAGGTGGTCAGGTAGGTCTTTCACAGGTGGGGATGCGGTTGGCAAGTGAACGGTCCGGTAAGTCTCCTCTGGTAACAGCCTTCCGTCCTTCTTCACAGATGCGGAATTTGTGGTGGATGGATGCCAGTCAGGTACGTATACGGCAGGTACACGGTCTTAAGGTGGGATAGCCAGAGGAGTCTTCTTGGGAGAGGTGTGGTCAAACTCTTCTACTTCCCTTGCAACACCAGAGCAGGACTTTAAGCAGGTACACGGCAAGCCGGTGAGTAAATAGGTAGGGGACACACGGAATGGCAACTCCAACACGACACACTGTTCTCACGCTCGCAGAGGGGAGCGGACACTTCTCCAGTACAGGTGGGTTACAAGGTAATAACAGACTCGAAGTCGACAGGCTGTATGGGGCTTCTTCCGAGACAGACAGAATGAACAAACTGCAACGAAGGGTGCAGATCTCACGTTCGTTGAAGGAGGACGGCCACTGCTCACAACACAGGTGGGCCGCCGGTATGCCACAGACTCAGTCGATGACTGAACGGGGTTTCTCCTGAGACAGGCAGACTGGATGTTTCAGACAGAGTGTGCAGTCTTCACATTCGTTGCAGAGGGACGGGCACTTCTCCAGTACTGGTGGATGGCGGGGATGCAGCAGACTCGAAGTCGACAGGCTGCACGGGACTTCTTCTGAGACAGACAGAATGAATGCTTCAACAGGACGCACAGCTCTCACACTTTTTCTAAGAGGGACAACCACTTCTCACAATACGGGTGGGCTACGAAGATGCAGCAGACTCGAAGTCGACAAACTGAATGGGACTTCTTCTGACACAGACGGAATGGATATTTCGAACGGAGCGTGCCAGCCTCACGTTCGTGACAGAGGGACAGTCACTTCTCCCAGCACAGGTAGGCTACAAGGATACAGCAGACTCGAAGTCGACAGGCTACACGGGGCTTCTTCTGAGACAGACAGGATGGATGCTTCAGACAAAGTATACAGTTTGCGTGCGTTGAAAAGGACAAACACTTCTCGCCATATAGATGAATTGCAGGGATGCAGCAGACTCGAAGTCGACAGGCCGCACGGGACTTCTGAGACAGAATGAATGCTTCAAACAGGACGTACAGCTCTCACGCTTTTTCTAAGAGGGACGACCACTTCTCACAGTACGGGTGGGCTACGAGGATGCAGCAGACTCGAAGTCGACAAGCTGAACGGGACTTCTTCTGACACAGACAGAAGGGATATTTCAGACAGGGCGTGCCAGCCTCACGTTCGCGACAGAGGGACAGTCGCTTCTCCCAGCACAGGTGGGCTACAAGGATGCAGCAGACTCAAGTCGACAGGTGGCAACGGGGCTTCTACTGAGACAAACAGAATGGATGCTTCAGACAAAGTATACAGTTCACATGCGTTGAAAGGAACGAACACTTCTCACAATACAGATGAGTTGCAGGGAATACAGCAGACTCGAAGTCGACGGGCTGAACGGAGCTTCTTCTGACATAGACAGCGTGGATATTTCACACAGAGCGTGCCAGCCTTACGTTCGTGACAGAGGGACAATCACTTCTCCCAGCACAGGTGGGTTACAAGGTGATAACAGACTCGAAGTCGACAGGCTGCACAGGGCTTCTACTGAAACAGACAGAATGGATGCTTCAAACAAAGTATACAGTTCACATGCGTGGAAAGAAGCGAGCACTTCTCACAATACAGCTGAATTGCAGGAATCCAGCAGACTCTAAGTCAACGGGCTGAACGGGGCTTCTTCTGAGACAGACAGAATGGATATTTCAGACAGAGCGTGCCAGCCTTACGTTTGTGACAGAGGGACAATCACTTCTCCCAACACAGATGGGCTACAAGGATACAGCAGACTCGAAGTCGACGGGCTGCACGAGGCTTTTACTAAGACAGACAGTGAACATTGCAACAGGGCATCTCCTCTCCTATTAGCACAAACAGAATCAGTACAATCCACTCAGTGACATTTATGATCGTGATCCACACACTCCAAACCACATCCAATTAAATTACGAGACTCAGTTCTCGGTTACTTAGCTCCTCTCCAATGCAAACGGGGTATTTCACTTTCCCTCTGTTGCCCTCGAGTCCCTCATCAAGTCAACACTCTCCTCTTCATTCACCAGCACTCCAATAACTGCAACCACCCGATAAAACAACTTCTCACAGGGGGAGAACCACCCCAACAGTCTCTTTCTCTTGCTTTTTATACTCTCTCAAATGCTGACGGGCCTCACCCAAACTCTCAGAGTAAATTCCCCACACCTGTTGTCAAACTGTCAATTGGGGTTGTCATAGCAATAGACGCACACACAGGCCTGGGGACGGTGTTACACTCAAAGTGTCCCAACGGGAACACTGCTTCATCGGGAATAAGTTCCATATGCTATTTGTCACACCGTGACACCAGCATTACCCTTGAACCTCAGCATCCGTTGTTGTGGAGACGATGATACGAGGACAATGATTTCCTCGTTATCTGCAAAAAAAAAAAAAAAAAAAAAAACTCTTGTGAAATTAGGCTTGTTAAATGGTTAGCTAACTTCAACATAAGCTAACTCTCATTATCTAGACAATGTCATTTACTCTCGAACGTCATTGTAATGTGTCAGTAATAACAATATCACTTGGCCTAACGTTACTGCACATAAATCTTTAAAACCATTATTTTTCTATTCATTTATCTTAAGTATTTATAAGGAAATGGGAATCTCTCACTATTGGGGTACACTTTTTAAAACTTATATCAACTTAGCTAGCCTACACTACATAATTAACATTTTCTGTTCTCCCTGCAGATTCTGTCAAACTTCACCTTTTCGAACCAAGCTATACCTGATTTTCAACACCCAAAGGCACTTTTAAGAGCCAACCTCTTTCTATCTCTGTCTATCTCTTGTAAACTATCTGTCCATCTATCTCACTATCTGTATTTCTATCCATCTCTCCAATATATATCTATATCTTTATCTCAGTCTTTATCTATTTCCTTAATCTTACTTCTCTGTCTGTCTTTGTCGACTTGTCTGTCTTATCCGTCTTTGTCAGTCAGTCAGTCTGTCTGTATCTGTCTGTGTTGCTATGGCCACCAATCAATCAATCAATCAACATTTATTTGTTAAGCACATTTAAAAACAACACAAGTTGGCCAAAGTGCTGTACATATCTAAAAATGACTCAATAAACACTCAACAAACATTACTCAACACAAAACACTGGGTCAATATACAACCTGATCAGTATCCTAAAACCGAGGAGCAATTGTGTGCCACAGCGTAGAGGTGTGTTTTCAACATAGATTTAAAACATTCTAACGAATCACAGGATCTGATATGCAGTGGAAGACTATTCCAAAGATGTGGGGCTGCCACAGAAAATGCACAATCTCCTTTGGTTTTCAACCGTGATTTGGGAACATGTAGGAGCAAACTCTGGGATGATCTTAGGGGTCGAGCAGAATAATGATGCTGTATCTGTATCAGACTTGCTATATACTCCGGAGCAAGATCATGCAAACCTTTAAAAACCATGGTCAAAACTTTATATTGGACTCTAAATTCAACAGGAAGCCAGTGTAAATATGCCAGCACCGGAGATATCCTAGACCATTTCCCTGTGCTTGTCAACAGTCTGGCTGCTGCATTTTGCACCAGCTGCAACCTTAATAGCAACTTTCTAGATAATACTAAATATAATGTGTTGCAATAATCCAATCTGGATGAAAAAAAAGCATGAATGACAGTTTCCATGTCCTTAAAAGACAGAATTCACTTTAATTTGGCGATGCTCCACAATTGATAAAAGCTACTTTTGACCACGACATTGACTTTATCAAATTTCAGCTCTGAATCAAAAATTACATCAAGGTTCCTCGCTTGGGTGTTGACATTAGTGGCTAAGGGGTCATGATGTAAAGAAAGCTGTTTGGCTAACTTAGGTGGACCAAAAAATCAGCACTTCCGATTTTGACTCATTGAGCTGCAGAAAATTAGCAGCCAACCATGCTCTTATTTCGTTCAAACACTCAAACATAGTTGTAATGTTGGAGTCGTTATTATATCTAGCTGGATATCATCAGCATAACAATGGTAAGATGCATTATATTTTTGGCAGATTAATCCCAAAGGAAATAAAACAGGACCAAGACATGAGCCTTGAGGAACCCCTGAGGAAACAGGCTGAGAAGACGAAATAGAGTTTCCAAGCTTTACTGCAAAAGATCTTCCATAGAAATAGGATGTGAACCACTTAAAAGCAAGCCCCCTAATCCCACCCCACTCTACAAGGTCCATTTCCTTGTCACTTTTTCTAATTTGCCTTTTAAATGGACCTTATACAGCTCCTTGGTAGGCAACTTGAAAAGAAAGAATAGTGCAATATGATTGATAAAGTGCTGCGTTCGATACTATAGATCATACAATACTCTTAGATCGACTACAAAATTATACTGGTGTTCAAGGACAAGCATTAAGCTGGTTTAGATCATACTTATCAGACCGCTACCATTTTGTCTATTTAAATGGAGAAAAATCAATCATAATTCCAGTAAACTATGGAGTGCCGCAGGGATCTGTGTTGGGCCCTCTGTTATTCTCAATATATATGCTGCCACTTGGAAATATTATAAGGAAACATGGAATTAGTTTCCATTGTTATGCTGATGACACTCAAATATATATTTCATCACGGCCGGATGAAAACGCTAAATTATCCAAATTGACAGAGTGTGTTAAAGATATAAAACATTGGATGACGCGTAATTTTCTATTATTAAATCCAGACAAGACAGAGGTAATACTTATCGGTTCAAAAAACCGCCCACAGAACCTCTCACAATACAACTTTGACATCGTAGGATGTCCTGTTACTTTATCCTCTACAGTAAAAGACCTGGGTGTTATACTCGATTGTAACCTGTCTTTTGAAAATCATATTTCGTATGTTACAAAAACAGCCTTTTTCCACCTTAGAAACATTGCTAAGCTACGTAATATGCTATCAGTTTCTGATGCAGAAAAGTTAGTTCATGCATTCATGACCTCGAGACTAGATTACTGTAATGCTTTATTAGCCGGTTGTCCTGCATCCTCAATAAACAAGCTACAGTTAGTCCAAAATGCAGCCGCTAGAGTTCTTACTAGATCAAGAAAATATGATCATATAACACCGATTTTATCATCACTACATTGGCTACCTATAAAGTTCCGTATTAATTATAAGGTATTGCTACTGACTTATAAAGCCCTAAACGGCTTAGCTCCAGTCTATTTAGCGGATCTTCTATCACCCTATAATCCATCGCGCTCTTTAAGATCAATAAATTCAAGGCTTTTGGTCATACCTAGGATATCCAGATCAACCAAAGGAGGGAGAGCATTTTCACATTTGGCTCCAAAACTCTGGAATAGCCTTCCTGATACTGTTCGTTGCTCGGACTCACTCTCCCAGTTTAAAACTAGATTAAAGACGCATCTTTTCAGCCAGGCATTCATATAATATTGTTAATCTCACAGTTTCAAACTACAATCCGGCCTCTAGTTCATAAATGCCAGAGGAGAACTGGCCCCCGACTGAGCCTGGGTTCTCCCAAGGTTTTTTTTTTCTCCATTAGGTCACCTGATGGAGTTTTAGGACACCATTAGGCCGCTTGATGGAGTTTTTTCGGTTCCTTGCCACTGTTGCCTTTGGCTTGCTCAGTTGGGGATATTTTGGGGATATTTAATTTTATTCTATCAATCAATAAATTCCACTAGAAACAAACTTTGTTGTATTATTTTATTTTAATACTGTGAAGCTGCTTTGATACAATCTGTATTGTGAAAAGCGCTATACAAATATACTTGATTTGATTTGATTTGATAAAGTCTGTAATACAAACACAGTCCAAATAATTAAATGAAGGACAACTGCAGATTTTTTTTTACATTGCTAAGATGCTGCGTGGAGGTAGATGGACCCTAATCTGTATGTAAATCCCCATCCAAATTCTATGAAAGGACAATGATATTTTTTTATTATCTTTCCTTAAACTGATGAGTTGAAATGTTTTCTGGTTTTGTGTTTCAGTGATGCGTGTAAAAGGGGTTTGTCTACAAGTTTGTCAAGTAGGTTCCTCCTTCCTGTTGAGCCACATTCCTGCTTAGTTCGTGCTTCAAATAAAAGAAAACTAATTCTGTGCCAATATAAGAATTATCTGGTGTCACATCTACAGGGCTGCCTGTTTTTTTTATTTTTATTTTTTACTTATAATTGGCTTATATTCTTCATAAGCAAGGATTAAAACCTCCAACTGTGTTTCACTAAGGTATTTCGCTCGCTTTTTTTCTCCCTGGAAAAAACCTCAGACCCCAGAGCGTTAAAAGTACACTATCTAACTTCTAGTGTTTAATAAAACTGCACGTGTCTTGCAGAAGAACATCATAGCCAGAGCTACTTTTCTCTATTTATGTATATGAAGAGTCAAGCAGGTACTAGGACAGTCCACAGCATTTGTCTTCCTGCCAGGTCTAAAATAGGCAGGTCTAAAATATTATATTTATAAAATAAACACTTATTATAGGCGTACTGTAGCCATTAAGGATGAGACTCATGGATTCATAATGTACTTGCTCATTATATTAATTTTGAGCAAAAAGAAAGTTTCATACTGTACCTTCAATAATGTAATGTTATGTAAGCCTATCACCACAATTGTAAGTTTATCTTTCCCCATCTATATTCTATGAAAGGACAATGATATTTTGTTATTCTCTTTCCCTAAACTGATGAGTTGAAATGTTTTCTGGTTCTGTGTTTCAGTGACGCGTGTAAAAGGGGTTCGTCTACAAGTTTGACAAGTAGGTTTTCATCCCTCCTGTAGAGCCACATTCCTGCTTAGTTTCATTTCGTGCTTCAAATAATAGAAAAGGCATTCTGTGCCAATACAAGAAATACTGTATGTTGGTGTCACATGTACAGGGCTGCCAACTCTCAGGAATTCTCATGAGACTCACGCAATTGATACACTATTACATGACAACACAAAACCATGAAGTGGTACAGAAAGATTTTTCTACACTTTTTGGACTTTGCTGCCACCAATGCTTTCATTGTACTCAAAGAGTTATACAGTATATAAAGAGTTTATGAAACAACTTATTACAGAGTTCTGTGGTGTGTGTCAGAAAGCAGCACCAGTAGCGACCATTGACAGGTTCCAGGAGCTGACCTCAGATATGGCAGGGATGGTGACACTGCTGGTCATCGGATCTGTTTGTGTTGCAAAGCAGTGCGTGGTAAAAAGCAACAAACACTGTGGAAATGGCAAGCATCCAATGATCACTTATATCTTCAGTTGAACCGGAACTGTTTTCAAGAGTGGCACAAAAGCCACTTTCTGACCAAGTAGTTACAGGAACTTAGTTCTAGGAACTGTCCACTTCTAAACAGTTCTAAGAACTACTCTCCCCCAAACTCAGTTTTGCTGTTTGCGTTCGCACTGGCCAAGTGGCCATAGGAACTGGTAGGAGGGGTAAGGGAGTGACGCAATCACAGTGACTTTTATTTTGACGGCGCTGAGAACGCCAGAGCAAACAATGCTCGGATTCTCTGTGTTTATTAGTTAGCGATCTGTCTAACAGTACTGTTTAATATGTTATTAGATAGAACTGTTATAGAAAGTAGACAGTATATGAAAATAAGGTTATTAGCCTATGCCGTGTGGTTGATGTCCAGTGTTGCTAGCTGGGCAGATAAACATAATCATGTTTGGCTTGGTCCCCTCAAAGTTGCGTTGGATTTTCTCTTCAGCATAAAGGTTTAGAGACCTATCTATCACTGTTTTCCATGTTTGTATAGTTAGTTTCTGGAGTAAATATATAGGCTATAATCTGTGTGTTTACATTCTAGCTGTTTTAAAAATGGCGGGTGCTGGTGTTCCGCGTGCGTTCGGTCAATCAGCGTACACTAACGTCACGGGTAGTTCCTATAGTGTTGGTTTAGACCCTATTCTGAAGTAGGACCTAAATTAGTACCTCCAAATGGAGTTCCTAGAACTAAAATCGTTCCTAGTTCCTGCGGTGCGAACACGCCGACATCCGGGTACTTTAGCCAATAGTTCTAGGAACTGTGAAAAGGTTCCTCCGGTCGGAAAGCGGCTAAAGATGTGTCACTGTGTTCTACTGTCCACAGCGTGAGGACTGCCTCAAGGACTGTTCACTTAAACAGTTCTTATGTGCAATACTATGCGAGTGAGTAGGCTAAGCATTTGAGTGGGCTTTACAAACCATCCACCTTCAGTAATATTCTCATCTCTCCCAAAGAGACTGTCCTCCTACAAAAAACGACCATCAAGGTCGTATGTGCAAGCAGCTTATTACGACCTATACTTACGTTTTAAAGTTAACCGCCCTCTAGCGCTCCTTTTAATAATGACGGTATCGTGTGTAATGAAATGGCGTTTGACCGTCATTACCAATCAAAATAGTATTTGTTTTATTTTTGCATTTACTTGAGGTTTATACAGAAAACTGAGATGTGTAGGCCTAAATTTATTTAGGCTATATAATTTTATGTATTTGATGTGCTTTTCTTCTTCAAAAAACCGTATTGGAAAGTAAAGGACCACATCAAAATAATTAAACTATTATCCTTTTTTTTAAATAACTTAAGATAAACCTTTTGTAACAACAAAGTAAAAAAAAACGATGATTTAAAAAAAACACCACAGATGATAAAACCGTGACATATGTAGTGATTTTAAAACATTTTCAGCATTTTTATATTGATTTTTTTTTTTCAGTTCAGCTAAAGTTTTTAACATATCATCATTTGACCACATTCGTGTGGCGCTGAATAAAAAAATAAAAAATCAATGAACCAAAAGGAGGAAGAAGAAGAAGAAGACGAAGAAGGCGGCGGCGTGGCCAGGTTTTTCCCTGACAGTCCCAGGTAAGGTGTGAATTTTAAGTATGCTGTTGTTTTTTTAATATTTATAAGTAGTTGTATGTGTTTTTTGTAATTTATGTGGAACTAAATGAGTTCATTTTGACGTCTGGGTTACAAATCAGTTGCGATTGCCATTTTACTCTTTAAGAAAGTAACTGTTAACGTTACGTTATTTCATTGCGACCTACTAAGTTAGCTAACGTTAGCTTCATCGCTAGCAGCATGTTGCTATTTCACATGCATAATCTGCAATTTCTGTCATATTGACAAATAATTTCAGCCTGTATCCAAAACTGTAACGTTAAATGTTTTCTCTTAGAGAAAAAGGTAGTTTCAGCATTATACAAATAAATAGTATGAGGTCACAACAGTTTTACAGCTAGCTGCTATCCAAATGATTTAAATTCAGGGTATCAATTCAGCTTGGTATATAACATTTTAAAGAATTAAAAAAATGCAGTAATGGCAAAATCGGTTGACGGAATCAATTGTTCATTGTACAGTCATTGTTATTGCCTATTTTAGGTTATAGCCACAAGTCAAGTAACCTTTATTTATATATTGCTTTTTATAATACAGATTGTTTCAAAAAAAAAAAAAACATATTAATTTAGTTTATTTATATAGCCGCTCTGGAGAAAACAGTGATGCCATTATCCAGATCAGTTCAGTTCTCATAATGGTGCCAATGCAGGCAGATCAATAATATTGGTGAATATTAAGTGCCCCCACTTCACATGCAAAATAAAATTTATTTAATAATACCCACTAGTGCAGTGGTTCTCAAACCTGTCCTGGCACACCCAACACTGCACGTTTGCTTTCTCTCCCTAATCAAACTCACCTGACTCATCAGCTCATTATTACATGGGTTAATGAGCTGATGAGTCAGGTGTGTTTGATTAGGGAGAGAAAGAAAACGTGCAGTGTTGGGGGTACGCCAGGACAGGTTTGAGAACCACTGCACTAGTGCATTCAGATTTATAGGCACGCACAGGTTGACAAGGACCAGTCCGTGCCCACTCTTACAGAGCCCTGGTTTCTTTTGTCTAATCATCTCATCTGTTTGTTTTCAGGCTTTTGTGCCTTTATCACTGAAATATTTTACAAATCAATCAGTTCTTTTAAGAGCCAGTTTCTTTTTCCTCCTCTCTCTCTATTTCTCGCTTTCCTGTTTTTTTTTTTTTTTTTTTATGTTTTTACTTTATCCTTCAATTATTTCTATTTAAAAACATCTACAAATGGCATCAGAGTCATTACAACAATTTAATGAATGGCTGGAAGCAGCAAAAACCATGGCTGATGAGTTGGAAACCCAAAAAGTAAAATATTTCATTATTTCTCTATCATGTTATTTACCTAAATTTAAAAGAAAACGCCTCTGCAAATGCTTCCCCAAAATTTATCATTTAGTTTTTACTTGCAGACTAAAAAGAAAAGGAAAAAAAAGGGAACTGAAGTCTCCAATGTTTCCTGGAGAAAGAGAGACCAGCATGGGTACATCCTACCACAACGTGTTCAGAAGAAACGATCTGGTCAGTAAAATATACTGCATACCGTTGTTCACAAGTGTCTAAGCTTTTGGTCAGCAGTGATGTTTTCTATATCATTACGTGTGTTTGCAGTTAAACCTGCCGGCACTAGGGAGATCTCAGAGGTTGAGGAGGTGCAAATGAATGATATTCCGCAAGAGGTACCAAGTCTTGGTAAGCATATTGAATTGAAAGCCTAAATAATTTCAGCTTTTCTATTTAAATTTAAAATGTCACATATAGGTAACTATTAAAGTATGTAATTCCCATTCCTATCATGCATATGAAGTGACAAAACCATATAAGAAATTGCTAATTTGCTTTATTAAAATGCATTATTGCAACTGGCTTTTTCCTTATTATTATCATTTTATTTTTTATTAATTTAGATCAAAATCTTCAGAGGCTAAAACACCTGTTAACTTCTGTCGCTGTCTCTGCATCAGTGGAAGTAGAAGAGACACCCACCATGTCTGCATGGACCAAAAGACAGGTCATCTCTGAAAAGAAATTCAGGGCTGCAATGCCAGAGATCTTGAATTGCATGTTGGCTGCAGAGACAGTAACCCAGCATTGCTGTCAACAATGCAAAACTGTTGATGCTGTTGTCCGATGCCTAGACTGTGTTCCCTCAGGAAATCAGTTTTTCTGTTCATCATGTGACATCGAGATCCACAGAAAAAATGTTTTTCATGATAGGGAAGCGATGTTTGATGGTTTTTTAAAACCTATTCCACCAACATCCGTAGTGGTGGTTGATGAAAGGGGCCAATATCAACTCAGTGAACAAGGTATGTTCATATAATGTAGTAGGTGCCCTCTGCAGTTTCCTTTTATTTAATTTTTTTTACTTAAATGTGTAGGCATTACTGATATTACTTTCTGAAATTTGATTTACTGCAGTGTGTATGCTTCCAATTCCTCCACCAATGCAAATCTGTTCCTGTGGTCCAAACCAAGACTTCATAATTATCCCAGGAAAGCAGACTGTATTGGTGACTATCAACGGTATGTTTTGTCACTTCCTTCTACCTTTTTATATCCGACCAGATGAAGTCAAGCATAATAATGGCTTACTATATTATTTTGTCCTGTGCTGTACTAATACAGGTCAAATAGTAAACACATGTTTGTTTTAAGGTCCATACCACCTGTGTCTGCCTTGTATAAGCTGTCCACTTTGCTCTTCCAAATGGACTCCTGGGATTAGTGACTTGCTTCAATACAGATACTGGCCAGCAACCACCAGCTGCCAAATGCTGTTTAAGTTTGATCTGTTCACATCATTTGAGCAGATGAAATTAGCCAGCCCTGCTTTATCCCAACAAGCATTTCTCAGAATGCTTGAACATCGATGTCTTTGCACTGGTCGGGTAAGGGCTGTTTTCATTTCCAAAGTGTTTGAATTCCAGACTTTAAAATCTTTTATTAACCAAAATAATGCCATCCTTCTTTCCAGACGGGTAGTATTTGCGGTGATACCTTCCACAGAGTCTTTCGAGAGTTTGCCTTCTGCAATTTTAAGAAAGAAGATCTGTGCCTGATGGAGCCCTTTAAATGCCCAGCATGTACACCAGACATGCTTGCTATATCTGCAGACGGTAATAGAAAACATTACCGGTTCAAGAAGTCCAAAGGGTAAGTGAAGTGGATTTTATTTTTTTATTTTTTTTTTTTTTTTTTTGGATATAGGGTGGTGCAGTGGTCTTTTTGTGTCCATGCTGCATCTCACCTGTCACCCAGTGCTAGATGTGATGGGCTCTAGACCCCCCATGCCATGACCAAAGGAAAAGCAAGTATAGCTATTGGTTGGATGGACTGATAGTTATTTATAGAGAAACTATACTTCACCTTATTGCTGTAAAAAATAACAATCATTTTGTGACATCTAAACATTTCTTCAACATAATATTTTTTGGCTTATTATTATTATTATTATTATTATTATTATTATTATTATATAATTATACTTTTATTTGAAATTCATGGAAAGTAACAAAATGTGTCAAATGTGTGATTGCTTCACATTTAAACGTAAATGCTTTTACAATTTAAACGTAAATGCTTTTACAATTTAAAAAGTGTTTTGAAAGATATAGCACTGTTTTAAACAAGCTTATGATATTACAGTTCTATGAAAGCAACCTGGTAAATTGTTCAGGAACTTTGTCTCCCTTCTGTAGCCTGAAAACACAAACAAAAATAACGTTATTTATTTCTGTACTTTAAACAGTATGTTTTTTATTTCTTACACAAGTTAATGCCAAATTACAGTATTAATTTCCACAGGACAAATACTCTAAACACAGTGTTCAAGATCAAATGTAATTCATACAGACTAAAATGTTTGTCACGTTTATGGTTAATTGTCATATTAATTTAGGTGAATGCAACGTTTAATCATTTTTATGTAATTGTGTTGACTTGGTGATGAATTCCTCTTATTTAACAGGACAGAAGAACCATCTCTTTTTGATGGACTGTTCATTGCACAAGATGGCAAAGTATCTGCCTTTGTTGACCAAATTAGAAGCCAAATGTTAAGTGTAAGGATTTATTTAACTCCATAACCCTTCTTTTTGTTTAATTTTATTTTTTCTTGTCCTGGGATTACATGTAACATATTTTTTCTACTTTCAGAGGACAGGTCATGATGTTTGCGGACCGGCAACATTTACAGCAGGCAGAGAAGTAGCACAGAAGTCCAGGGCCAAGGTGGATGAAGAGGGCCTTGAAATAGCTGTGTGCAGACATGGAATTTTGCTGCAAGGCTTGAACCACTACCGTGGTGAAATATATGCCTACCCAATGTTCCTGCAGAAGGAGCTGGCACAAGCTGCAAATGCAACATTCTTTTGTATGGACATTGCTTGCAGGTAGATAGCCATTGCCAAGTGATAACTGAAGTTTGTACTGATGTTTTACCTTTATTAATATATGTAATGCATGGGAATAACACCATGACTAACTAAAAATCACACATTATATTTATATATATATATATATATATTATGGAATTAGAAAATGAATATGGCTACTACCTTATCAGTACTGATACAACACATTACCATACATATGACTACATACTGACATGTGTCATAGTGTTATTTGATTGGTTACAGGAATTGTACTAGTCATTTAGATCCTGGTTTGTCTCATTACCAGTTTTGCAAATTTTTCCATTACAGGTACTGGCCTTATTTAGAAAAGATGGCAGAAAAGTTTTCTGAGCTCCAACCCCTTACCACGATGAAGCCTTTTCTATCTGTAATGCATGCCAAGGCTCACACTGGCAAATGTGAGGTACTGTGTGCAAGCTAAGTTTACGTTTTAATGTTAAAGAGCAACTTGCAGGTTAAATTTATAACTGAATTAATACTTGATATTGTCTGAAGAGGTTTTTTAAAAACACATATGTAGAAATTCCTAATGAAATCTAATTGGTTGTAGAGATTTTGATGAAAATGTGCTAGGCTCTGGAATACGCCTTTCCCCCTTTAGCAACGCGTCATATGACGTAGGGCGAGGTAAACATGAGCTCGCGTTCAGCCAGCGCTCTCATTGTGGGTGTAGTAGTTAGAGCAGTAGTGAGCGACAGAGAAAGTTTTAGATCGAGTTTTAGAGAAGCCATAATGGTAAATTTTTGTGTTTGTGCTGGTTGCACAAAATCCAGCCTGTCAGGACATCGTGTCCATCATTTTCCTTCTAGGAAAAACAAGGCTTTTCGTTCTTGGGTGCGTTTTGTTCAGGTGAAGAGAGCAGACTTCACTGCCGCGTCTGTCACCGTACACTCGGTCGTTTGTGGCGCACATTTCACTCCGGAGAATTATCGACCTGGAGATTTGTTGGAATCTCGGATGGGATTTCGGAGTAAGGAACATGTGAGGCTGATCACTGATGCTGTTCCCTCGGTGCACTCGATGGAATCAAGTCCACCATCAAAACTGACACCTGATTTTGGCGCGGGCGGGACTGGAGGACCAAGTGCTAACGTTAGCAGAAATTATGTGCAACAAAAACGAGCACTTAGCAGAGTAAGTCTTACTTTTAATTATTTTAACTCTTAATTTGTGTGATTTCGTAATGTTTTAGTATAATAATACAGAGAGCGGGAGAAATTATGTGCAACGAAAACGAGCACTTAGCAGAGTAAGTCTTTCTTTTAATTATTTTAACTCTTAATTTGTGTGATTTCGTAATGTTTTAGTATAATAATACAGAGAGCGGGAGAGAGACTGAGCTTTAGGACAGGTTGTCGTAATTGTCTGCCTTCTGACATGAATTTAGCAGTTTGCACAATGCTATAACTTAGCTATTGGCAGGCAGCTAACAGTTAGCCTAACTCTCCCGTTTCCCCCGCATTTCAATTCAAACTGTTCCTCCCGCCTGATTTTGTATCCCCGTAAGCTAACGTTATACTCTCCAGTAAATTGCAAGGTCCAAATGTATTACTCAATATGTAGAAATCCCCTAGATTCGATTTGAGGTTGTTTTTAATTCATGAAATAACGAATTGTTGTAGCTCCCTGGGACATTATAATGCTGGTTCTGCAAACAAGCCACAATTGTACAGAAGGCATTTGTTTGAAAGCCATTTATCCATGTCAGAGGTGACTTGCCATGTTTCAAATGATCAAATTCTAAAATGCTTTTAGTAATGTGTTTGAATGAAGGTTTTTGACATGTCAGAGTTGCTTTGGATTTATATTTCTTTTTTATTTACTGATTTATTACTGATCCAGTTGGTAACTAAGTTTGTATCCTATTTTATTGTGTGATTTTGCTATGTTTTCAGATTTTGGCAGAGAGTGCAGCCAGTAATGAAGTGATAGATGCACCTAGCACTGTAGATTTTGAAGATGCAGAGGGCTTCTCTCTACACAATACTGAACCATTAGTCCTTCATCGTGGGTCACAGTGCAACATCAAATGTCTGCAACATTCATCAGGTAGTGTAACTTGTATGTATCATTAGCTGTATGTGGCACAAACATTTACAAATTACTTCTAATGGTATAAAGAAGACATTTCATACTGGACTGTAGTGTTGTGGCTGTGCATGTGTTGTTACCACTGACTATGTGATGTTGTGCAACTAACATTAATCTATGTTCATCTTAGCTGTTCAGGTAAAGCCTGAAATGGTTAGTGTGGGGACTCAGACTGAATGGTTTGAGCAACAAACATCAACTCCACTGGCCAGTTCGGTCCAAAGTGAGGACGAATCATCCTCTGATGTCATGGACCATTCTGATCTGTCATGGATCCCAGACGAGGAGATTAGTAGTGAGACATCTGATGAGGAGAATCCAGAAGAGCCAATACAGGAATCCCTCAATGACCTCAAGTAAAAAAAAAATGAATACCTATTTTTATTGTGATTTTGTGTCCACAAATTGTCACTGTCAGCATTAATGAGCATTCTCCTTTTCTTTTTCCAGTGTGGCTGACAAGTTCATTGTTTGCCTAAGCCAGCTGATGTGTCTGTTCACTGTTTGCTCGGTCTGTTGTGGAGAAACCCAGGGACAAATAGAGTTCCAGGAAGGGACTTACATAAAAATCAAGCAGGTAAGAGAATATTTTTGAACTGTTTGTCTGGAGTTTAATCATGGCCTTACCCTGGAAATCCAGAGGAAGTGTGAGTGACTTTGAATTTGGTCTGTGTTTGTACTATATACATTAATGGTATTAGTAGTTGTATTAATTTCCTGTTTCATATACATCGGTCAGGCCTGCACAGCATGTGGCTATCAGCGTTACTGGCAGAATCAAAATATGCTGCACCGAAACATGCCAGCCTGCAATCTTCTACTCAGCGGTGCCATTCACTTTTCGGGCTGCTTGGCTACTCAGACCATCCGAATGCTGAAGCTGTTTGGGCTGCAGTGCATCAGTGCCAGCACTTTTTTCCGCCATCAGCGCCTCTACACAATTCCTACCATCGTGCAGGCCTGGCAGAATGAGCAGAGAGGGATCATCAGAGAGCTGAAGGAGATTGGGGGTGGACTGATCCTCTCTGGTGACTGCAGGTATTATGATTCGGCTCTTATTGCGGATACAGAAAACAGGCCAACACAGTATTAACAGATACCTAAAGTGTCTGTGATTTTTTTTTTTTTTCCATTAACCAAAAAAAACCTGTCTTTTATATATTTATAGATCAGACTCTCCTGGACATTGTGCCAAATATGGAACATATTCCTTGATTGAAGACCGAATAAACAAGGTTTTGGATCTTCAACTTGTCCAGGTAGGTTAATAATATGCTAGACACATAAATCAGGTGTCAGGTTTAATAGCTACTGATATGATCAAATCTTTTTTTTTTTGTTAGAGCTCAGAGGTCCCAAGCAGCACCTGGTGTGAGATAGAGGGTCTGAAGCGCAGTGTGCGGTTCCTGAAGGACCAAGGCATGCAGGTGTCAACCCTAATAACTGACAGAAATCGGCAGGTAAAGATGCTTGTACAGACCAGAATAGATAGATGGATCTCTATATCATAATATCTACTGTAAAACTATACTGTGAACTTGAAGTAAATGTTCTCATTCTTAATGTGTTGCATATTATAGGTTGCTAAGTGGGTCCGTGAGGAGTTGTGTCCAGAAGGAACGAGGCATTTCTACGACATCTGGCATATTGGGAAAAGTATGTAACGTAATGTCGGTGCCGTAGTTTTGCTTAGTTTGGATGTTATTTGTGATTTCTAATAGCTTTTTCAATATTTCACGTTTCTGCTCTGGAACAGGTCTA
Organism: Vimba vimba; assembly: GCA_022828995.1. NCBI lineage: Eukaryota > Metazoa > Chordata > Actinopteri > Cypriniformes > Leuciscidae > Vimba > Vimba vimba. The sequence continues at coordinate 29,645,073 of CM040821.1, forward strand.
CAAAAAGCACTGGATACTGTGGCCAAGGAGAAGGATTGTGAGGACCTGAAGCTATGGAGACCCGCCATCATCAACCATTTATACTGGACTGCGTCTTCCACCCCAAATGGCGATTCTGATAAGATGGAGGCCAAGTGGCAGAGCATGCTGAACCATGTTCAGGATATACATGAACACAGCTACCCTTCATTTCCGCAATGTGCACACCCACCTCTGGAAGGAGAGGGAAGAGACAAGCAGTGGCTTGAACCAGGTACAATAGACTGTACAATTGGGGTCAGAGGTCACATTTGCATTGTGCTTGTCAAAGATTTGTTTGAGTATACTACTAATTGCCTAATAATAATAATAGTACTTATAAAATACACTGTTTTTTACAGGATCAACAGCTGCGATAAAGTTGGAAAGTGTTGCTTCCAGAAAGGCCCTGCTGAAGGATATTCGACAGCTCTCACCACAACACCAAACATTTTCCTTGGAGGCATTCCATTCACTCATGCTGCACTTTGCGCCAAAGCACACCGGCTTCTCTTTTCTTGGAATGTACAGCAGGTAAATGTTGATGAAGGTTAATGGATGAATATGGCTACAGCTAATGCAGTCTAATATAGCAGCCAAAACCTCATTGAAAAAGGTCAAAACTGTTAATTACAACAGCATTGCATAGCCTACTGTCTGTATAAATAATCATGGAATCAAATCATCACCTCACTAACCTCATGCTGGAATGTATTGTATTGCTGGTGTATCACACTACATTGGTTTAGTTGTGGTACCTAATACTCAAGTGTATAATTTTCCCTACAGACTTCTCTTAGCGGCCCTCCACTACAATAACAATGGAGACAGAGACGTAGCGCAAACAAACAATGGTGAGGTGCGCTATGCAGTCCGTTACCCCCGGTTTCGTAAGGGTGGCTGGGTCGTCCGACCCATAAAAGAGAAACCATCATACGGTGAGCAGTGTCATGATCAGTTTCTAATGATAATTTTTAGGTGACTCAATGAATTAACTAGTTAAAGGGATACTCCACTTTAAAATGAAAATTGTCATCATATAATCACCCTCATGTTGTTTCAAACCTGTATGAATTTCTTTCTTCTGCTGAACAAAAAGGAAGATATTTAGAAGAATGTCAGTAACCAGACAGTTTACACAGTAACACTTCCATAGTAAATTTTTTTCCTTCTATGGAACTCAATGGGACCCAAAAACTGTCTGGTTACTGATATTCTTCTAAATATCTTACTTTCTGTTCAGCAGAAGAAAGAAATTCATACAGGTTTGAAACAACATGAGGGTGATTATATGATGACAGAATTTTCATCTTAAAGTGGAGTATCCCTTTAACTGAATGTGATTCAATATTTGTTTCCCTCATCAAGAATATGCATCAGCCCTGATGGTCTCCCTGAGAGAGGGATATATAAGGTCACCACAGGCCCTCAAAGAAGACAGCGCCATCCTGTCCTCAGCTGCACCTGCCCCTCTTTCCACGCATCATAAAATCGCCAAGGATGAGGCAGTCGGCCACCATCTTGAACGTCATTCACGTTTTAAGTCCTAATTACTGTCAATGAAATTAGAAATACATTTTATACACCAAGACAATTTGTGTGATGTGTTCATTTTGTACAAAAATACATATTTATTGATTGCCTCCCATATGGGGCCATTGGAAGCCTCTGTATGTTCCTCCTTCCTCTGGAAACTGCCTCCTGATTGCGACCACAACACAAGCAGGTATCGCCTTCCTGATCTCCCTGCCCAGAAACCCATATGCCCATCGGACCACCTGCCTGTAGGCTGTGTATCGGAATTGTCTAGAGCAATGAAGGGGGCAATCATGATATTAACAATCCTGTTATAGTCACTACAATTAAGTGATAAGTATTTGATGTAACATTTTCTGTTATTCTATTCCATAATGGTAACGTTAATTGTAGAGCCTCAACTGTATGTATGCACATCTGAGTTTGAAAATCTGCTAAAACCTCAGCATCAATAATGCACATTCTTTTGATATAAAGTTTATTTATGTAGAAAACTGACAACTATAATAGATTAGGCATGTGGTGTTATAACTTCGTCTAAACATACTCTGGTCTGTTGACTTGGAGAGGGCCATGCTCCTGCCTGAAGTTGAGGTATGCTACCTGCAGTGAAAACGGGTTGAGGCAACACGCATCAAAGCCGGGATGGAGCGTCAGGCAGGTAATATCCGTGGTCGGAACTAAACCCTCAACTACGGCCCAATAGGCATCCACCTCTCGACAACACATGCTGTCCACCGCCGACGTCATAGACTCGCAATGTCCGCACAAGCACCTAACGTTAGCCAACAAAAAGCCATCAGAGAGACATTTGCCTCTCTCCCTCCCTCTTGCAGGCAAAACCGCATAACTTACTGGATTTTTATACAGATATGATTGTTAGACTGTTGTTATTGTAGCTTAGGTATTGTCATTATTTATGTTATGGCATGGTCATTAGTCAATGTAGCTAGTGCTAACCAGCTTGGATGGACTGCATAATCACTGTCTCAGCGTTCGAATCGTAGGTTGTAGAATATGAGAAGACAAAACGTTGCTGTCTTACATTAAGACAATCTAAATGGATGTTTAATCAAGAACAAGGTCGAACGTATGTTTGCTGAAGCAGATTTATTGCATAACATCAAGGTACTAGCCCTACAGTAGATGAACCAGCGTTAGCCACGGTGCTAACTTGCACTCACCAGGTCACTTGCCCTATTCGCCACTGGTTTTCTTGACACCACAACTCTACTTCTCTCCTCTGCCCATTGTTCCTTCCCCTAATCTCCCCCTCCTGGCCTCTATCTCGCCTAGGAGGCTCATAATTATATGCCTGTGGGCCATCATAGGCATGCTCGTCGGAGAACTCGGTTTCTTCATTCACATCCATTGTAATTTGTAACCTGAGCTCTTTCACTGCAATCCATTTTTCCCTGTTGTTTGAATCGACCGCTCTCCCTCGCGCTACGTCACGACTCTCGCTCGTCACGCCCATTTTCAGATGCGGAAGTAAAATTTTCTCACAAAAACGACTCCAGAAGCCACTGTAGCGTATTTATAAATTTTTTTTTAAGAAAATCTAGTTCCTACATTATTTTTCTATACATTGACTTGTTGGGTCTTCTAACCTGCAAGTTGCTCTTTAAGTTTTTTAGAAACATATAAAAAAGTGAGAAACTGTCATATAAGTGAGATATACAAAATGTTTAGTGCTGGGTATCCTCAAGGACAAGTTTAAAAACATTTATTTAGTGTGTGTGTGTGTGTGTGTGTGTGTGTGTGTGTGTGTGTGTGTGTGTGTGTGGATATGGGTATATCTCTATCGGTGTATATATATTACACCCACACACACAATGCTTATGGACTTTTTAAATATAATTAACATTAATATCATTAATATCAACACTTTTACAACAGTACTGATCATTCTGGTTTAACAGCAGGGTTGTTTGTAGGATATGCTTCCTGATCCCTTCCAAAAGTTCTAACTGCACAATTGCAGTTGTGAAAGCTTTTCTTTTATAGTTATCCTACCTCAGAACATTTTATATTTTCACATATTGAACATATCAAAATTTGCTCATGGCACCAAATTCAATTGATGATACACAAACTAATAAGATTTGTATGATAAAGGTCTTGATCTTATTCTTTGGAGCAGGTTAGGTGGGGCGGTAGAAGCCAGGAGGGTGCAGGAAATACTGTTGGTGAAGAGGTGGAACAGGTCAATAGCTTCCTTTCAAGGGCAGCTCTTACTACAAAGTACATGACCAAGTCAGGTTGGTTGAAAAAGGGTTAACCCTTGTGTTTGACACAATGCTAGATTGTACCATTGATTTGTTCTTATTGTTTTTTGTTGTTTTTTTATAGGCAGAGGAGATATGATAACTGTGCTTGCCATGGGATGGAACAATAGGAAGGTGGAGAGTCTCCACAAGACACTGGCGAAAAGATTTGTCAAAGTAAGAATCCTAGACTGCATGTTAAGGTGTTTTCTGGGCCCTGGAGACACTATGACTGTGATCGCGCTCTCCCCTGCATTTTTTTCGGGGGCATTTGTGGTTAATTTTGCAGTGATAACTATGTTTTCTGTAATTTTTTTATCTTTTTAAATAGACTACACAGAGAGCAGAAATGGAAGCAGCCAATCTTGAGAGTCTCAAGCAGGAGTTACACATCTCTTTGGAGGATGCTGATCGGTGGGTGTGTGATGTCAAGCAATGGGCAGCCACTGGTATGTAACACGCTGGTGTATACATTTCCATATATATTTTTCTACATTTTTGTAATGATACTGTGTTTTCTGTAATGGTCGACTTTGCTTATTTCTGGTTTTCAAGAGAGACACAGGACTCACAGTAGGCAGGAAGAGCTCCAGAGTGAAATCGATGAGATTATTTTTTCCATCCGAAGAAAGAAGCATGATCTGTATCGACAAAATGGTATTTGATACTACATCACTCAACTTGCATGTTGTAATTTTAATTTAATTTTTTTTTTTTTTTTTACTTACAGACAGTAACCAAACAAGGCAACGCAAACGGAGAAGACTTGGTGAGCTCAAAAAGACACTCAGAGAGAAGATAGTGCTGTACAACACCATTCCTGGCTGTGAGGACAAAATTGACACCGAAGCAGCATGCAGTCTTCCTGATGATTTTATTCTGCCTTGGGAAGCACAAGGAGATGGTAATTAATGTCTTGTATTTTTGTGCTTTTTTAAATTCACAAAATCCAGTTGATTGTTAGTTTTTTTTTGATTGCTAAACAACAGTGAGCACAACTGGAGTCACATGTGCAAAACTCTAACTACAGTCTGCACAGCAGCAGTTCATGTGGACCAAACTCTAGTTCATTTTTCATTGGTTGAACAGTTTTTAAAACTCTACACACTTATCCCTAGCCTGACTACGTCAGACTTCCTACTTCCGCTCAATTTCATTTCGCTTCTGTAGTCAGTCTGAGATAGCAGCTTATCTTTCAGTTTTCCAGCGGCCTTCGGACGGCCGGGCCAATCAACGAACAGAGGGCGGGCTGAGAGCCGTGACGTAGATGCTGATTGTACCGTGGATGCGTAGATTTACTTCACATAATCTGCAAAAGTCGTTCACAGCCATGTTTACTCCGGTATTTCGCTCGATGGTTTTGTTTTCGCATCATACATGTTTACAGTGGAAGTTAGATGCGGCTGAGCATGCGCATAACACACGCCATAACCAAACGTTATGTGATTGGCTTACGGGTAACCAATGATTTTAAACTTCAGACAAGCGCCCCCTAGCAAGAGAGAAAACACTTCTCTATTATGCCATTCCAGACTCTGTCTACGAAGCAAAGTGAAGTAGCAGAGTTTGGTATTACCAGGCTAACTTATCCCATGACTTCAACCACAACCTGCACAACACTGTGGATTTACTGTGTTCAAATGCTAACACACTGCTGTCAAAACTGTGAACCACACATTCAAAAAAGAATAGATTTCAGCCTTTTGCCTTTCAAACACTGCTGATTGCAATTTCAGCTGAAAGGCTAAGCAGGTGTCTTGTTTTAGACTTGTTAGTGAGAACACACACACACACACACACACACTTTTAAGGCGGGCATACACTGTGCGATTTTCGTCCGATTTTGAGCCGAATCAGACTCGTGCGACTCTTTTTCGGCTCGGGCCGATTTTCAGCTTTCTCGTGCGTCGTTTGTCGTGCAGTGTACAGGGGGAAACGAGAGGCGATTAAGCTCTCACGACCGGCAATCGGCTGGTCGGATGAATTTCTGGCATGTTAGAAATTTTGGTCGCTCCTCGTGACTATGAAATCGCACAGACATCGCACAGTGTATGCCCGCCTTTAGTTTCTACCTTTTTTTCTCATTACTGTAATTCTGTAAATTACTACAGACTATTGAAGCAAACTGCTAATTTTCATTTACCTTAAAGAATTATGTTTTAAAAATTTAAATAAATCATCTGAAAGAATGTCACTCTTTTCTTTGAAGAATATTTTACTTTGTATGAAGTCACTGAAATTGTTCAAACTGTAAAGATGAAAAGTTAGTATTTTCTGTATTGGTGTTTGCTAGTGTGTGTTCTGAGTGACAGTGTGTGCTATCTCAGTGAGGGTTGTGCATAGTGTTTGGCTGCCCTGAGCCGGTTTTGAGCCATGTGTTAAGAGTTGTGTTGCTCTGAGTGAGTTTTGCAGCTGATGTGAACCGTTTAGCCCAGGTGACTGTTGGTAGTGCAGACTGTAGTTAGAGTTTTGCACATGTAGCTCCAGTTGTGCTCACTGTCGTTTAGCAATCGAAAAAAACTGTAATACAAGTAATAACACTCAGCAATTAAACACTGCCACCCAGTAAAAAGCTGCAGTAGCCCAACATATTTAAGAAGAAAGCCATATCTATTTTGAAATAGCAAAATCCAACCCAAGCATGAAATAAACTCTGCCTACCAATTAGATATCCACCATCATTCAATATGTCTTTAATAATAATCAAAAAAAAAAAAAAAAAAAAAATATATATATATATATATATATATATATATATATATATATATATATATATATATATAAAAAATAATAATAATAATAATAATAATAATAATAATATTCTTAAATGAGCATTTCTTTAACTTTGTTATATTTTAGTGTGATGTTTCAATTGTTTTCAATTGTGTATTGGCTGCATTATTATATGCATACTTAAGGGATGATACAGTTAGGATATTGTCTATATTACTACCCTTATACATTTTATAAAGTTCTTCATCAATTTTATTCTCAAGGTGCTCAAAATGACTAGTGAAGAACACTGTGCTAGATGTAAAGCTGAATATGTTGTTTGTTAGAGTTTAATTTTTTTTTGTCCTCCACTTTTATTTTCAAAAATAGTGGTGAGTCTCCGCTTGAAGAGGCGACTGTTTGATCAAGTCATGCTGGTCAGGCGCATGGAGGAGGAGAAGATAATAATCGTAAAGGAGATGACTCAGCATTATCAACATCTAAAAAAAACATTGGACAAACTGGATAGTCTTCTTCGGGAGACTAAAGAGGACATCAAGATCCATAGTATGTATGATAAATGTTTTTTATCTAATGTGCAAAAATATGGTGATGCCACTAACCAGGATGTTATAGTTTCCTGTAAATATTGCTTCAAAAAAATAACAATACTTAGCTGTTATTTTTTGTTTTGTTTTTATGGAATGCTGCTTAATTATCAATGTCAACTTTCTTTTCACTTTTTACCTCAAGATCCGCCTAGAGAGCTGACCGAAGAGGGACACAGGGGGCTCTACTGCTGTATCTTACACAAGCGGCAGATTCTCCAGCAGAAAATTGCAGCAGTCACCAGCACCTATGGCAGTGTCAACACAGACCCTTCCTTCTTGCTGGAGGAAGATGTTGAAGAGGAGAGTGAGGACAACAGCAGTCCAGAACTTTCTGAAGAAGAGTTTTAAAGTTTTAGCACAAACATTGGAAGCATTGGATTCATCATCTTCCCAAAATCAGACTTTTGAGTTCTAGTCTGGAAATTAAATATTTTTCAGAAATAATTAAAACAAATAAATAAGTAAAAGTCATTCAGGCTACTGTGTCTGTTGTTTTTTACAGAAACATTTTCTAACTGCAGCAGATTTGAATAACAGAAGGGTCTACATTATCCATAAGCTATTCAAGTAATATTATTTGAATATCAAATATTCAATATAAAATAAGCAAATAAATAAAATAACAAATAACTAGCCTAGAAATAAAAGGGAGGGAGGGTTATATAAAAATGTAGTTAATGTAGACTAATATATATTCCTTTATTTTATGGAATATTCTTTGATTTTAGAGTTGCACATATCTTTTCAAAATGTATACATTTGCTCTTAATTTCATGTTATCTTCATAATGTAAAGTACATTAAGAATATATTATATGTATAATATAAGAATATAATATATGTATAAAAGGACATTTTTATATAATATATTAAACTGGGGATTCTTGCTTTATCCAAAAAATTATTGCATTAAAAGCTGTAATTCTCAGCATTCTAAATAAATATACATCATTTTTATTAAGTAGCATAGGTCCTATACCCAAAACTATATTTTGTATCTTTATATATTTAGTTTTTTATAAAGAAATCTTCCCTGAATTAGGCTACTTCTGTTCACTGAAGTACTTCTGTTCTGTTCACTGCATCTTATCCAACATCCTAAAGATAAATTATTATAATTAGAAGATATTTCTAGTGTTATAAAATATCGCATATTAATTTTCCAAGCAAAATGTATATTTTAGTCAGAATTATTGCGCTCCTATTCGCTGCGCATGCGTGCAGCGGCGCTCGTTCAATATGAAGATTAGCAGTAAAATGGATACATTTGCTCGACTTTCTAACATTTACAGATGGAGAATATAACTGTAAAATGTCATTTTTGAAATGAGGGGAAAAAACATGTCACAAACGCATAAAACAGCACAAAATATAGGCTGTTTGATGGTGGATCGATTTGATCCACGATCGACCTCCAGGGCTGCTTCAGAAACGCGTGCACACGCAATTATCTAGACTTGATAAACCTGGATCAAATTAGTGAGATTGCGTGAACTTCAATTACCTTTTATGGAACAACTTTAGCCCCAACTTATTTGTTAGGCTCATTCAAGTCCGGTTTTGGAGTTTAATCCCCGCTTTCAAAATACTTGCTATTGTTGACATTACTAAAACTGCATAGACTTTTATGTTTCAGTTTTACAGGTAGGCTATTTGCATGCAAAACATGCAATCAACCATTTTACACTAAATGTCTTGGTTGGGAACTGTCCACATGTACAGTACTGTTCACAGTCATAAGCATTCCAGTAAAAAGCTAATCAGTTTTTATTCCTTTTACTACAGGAGGTACAGTAGAAACACGGTTTGAACAGAAAAAGCTTTACAGTATTGCTTACAGTGAACAAAATATCCATGAAACACACAAGAGCATTCTGAACAAAAAAAACAACAGCAAATTGGGGGGTGGGGGGGAGTTATCTCTGAAATATTCAGGGTTAGGCCACATTTTTTCATCAAGATCACATCTGATATCATCCAAAAAAATCCTAGATTGATATGTGGGGTTAGGGTTACGGTTAGGGTTAGGTACAATCGTGTTTGTGTGTGTGTGAGAGTGTGTGTGTGTGTGTGTGTGTGTGTGTGTGTGTGTGTGTGTGTGTGCGTGCGTGCGTGCGTGCGTGCGTGTGTGTGCGTGTGTGTGTGTGTGTGTGTGTGTGAGTGAGTGAGTGAGTGAGAGAGTCTGTATCAGTGTGTGTGAACGAAGTACACAACTTCCTTACTTGAGTGAAAGTACAGAT